>OMLB01035562.1:0-11599 GCA_900302555.1 Myripristis jacobus | reverse complement strand
CGTGACCCCCCCCCCCCCCCCCACACACACACACACACACACACACACACGCACACACACACTCACAAACTGGAGGGGAAAATGAGGAGGAAAGCGGTGATGGAACGGAGAGGGTGTCGTTCCTTTTAGTTTGATTTAGGGGGCTGTTGCCTAGACAAATGGGCTAGTCTCACTGTTTCTCATTTAGCTTGACAGGAAGATGCACATAAGCATGGTTCCAGAGCATTATTTATGAGAGTTTTGTGATGGATCATATTGTAGCCCTCAGGCAGACAGTGACTGGTGATGTGAGGCCGGTGACCGGGGCTGTTTGATTGGACTCAATCCATTCTGGAGTTCTCTAACGAGGCTGACTAATCCCTGTGATCCAACCTATTCTTCCTCAGTCAGCCGTTTTCACCGCTGCACAAACAGCCCATGCACTGCACCGTGCTGATCTCTCTCACTCGCTCTCTTCCTTCTTCTCTCGCAGATTAGCGGTACACCAAGCCACTCCAGTGACCTTTAACC
The DNA here is from genome assembly GCA_900302555.1 of Myripristis jacobus. NCBI lineage: Eukaryota > Metazoa > Chordata > Actinopteri > Holocentriformes > Holocentridae > Myripristis > Myripristis jacobus. Next base: position 11,089 of record OMLB01035562.1, on the reverse strand, counting down.
TTTTGCATTGACTGCTTAAACCCCAGGGTGACGAACTCTGAGCTCTTTCTAACACCCTCCAACAATACATCGGAGGGTGGTACCATGTGGACACCAATTAGTGCATCTCCAGTTCACAGACCTGTATCTAAATACTACTTTTACTGCAGTAAAGTAAGTGTGTCAGAGCCAAAGAGGATTCCTTCCTTGTCATATATGGTGAAACAAAGCCTGACACTGCCATTGCAGAAGTGGGTTATCTGGCCAGGAAAGAAAGACAGAAAACAGTCTGATGAATTCTGCACTGTGAGTCCCCTTGAGTAAGAAAGCAAGAACAAAGGATAATGCACGGCAGGGTGGTGGGATGGATGAAATGAAGAGAGAGCAGAGAGCGAGAAGGGAGAAGGAAGAAGACAGAGAGAAGCCTGTGGGCTTGAGGGAACCTTGAGGGTTGACTGCAAGCTCGTCTTTAATTGGCAGGCCAGCGTGCGCCTGGATGACCACCAAGCAAGACTAGCCGAGATGACCAGAGGGCAGAGTGGGCATGCCGCCACATGGCACGAGCTCCCTCCAACAACCGCCGTCCTAGCCCTTCCTGAGTCTTCCCAACAATCCCACAGGCAATCCCATCTGCTTCCCTTGTTCCTCTGCACTCATTAAGGAAGCCTGGCTGGGGCGGCGGGATCACAAAATACACCCAGACATGACTGGTGCCAGGCCCTGCGAATACGCCATACCGTACATGGCTGTAGCATGCATGATGCTGGCACATACGGGCAACATCCAAAAAGGCCTTAGGATTGCCACCGTTGTGTGCCAGACAGACTCAGTAGCTACTGTAGCAATCCCTGAAGGACATGTGAAAGAGTGACACTAAATATAACCTAGGAAAACTTTTATGAAATCACAAAGACTCAAAATGGACATCTTCAGTTTGCAAGCATCGGAAACATGAAGAGTTGTATGGCATAAAAGCTTAGGTGGAATCCTTTTATATCCTTGCTTTGTGCTTATTGCCGCGGGATAAAAAAAAAAATATTGAATTCATTGTGCTATATTGCAATGGCGTGGAAAAGCTTAAAAGGCTTCAGACAAAGCAGACAGCGCTCTTGAGTAAAATAAACCTTGAATGCCGTGGAAATAACTGAAATGGACTTTATTGTCGTCATCCAAACATAACAGAAGAAAAACCACAACAGTATATCTGGCCGTTTCTCTCTCCATCCTGAGGAGCCTGAGTGTACATTCCCCAGGCACAAACACGGCGCTTCGGTCCAGGGCTTGGTGACCATCCATTATCAGGTGTTTATTTAAGTCAAGGGGAGCAGACAAAACAGGACGTGAACTGGGTTATTTGGAACAGCCTGTTTGGATGTGAACCCCCAAGAAGAGGAGACAGTTGAGTGACATTACTTCTATTTATTTTTTAGAATCCCTGTTAGCTGATGGCTAAAATCTTAATGATATTTGGGCAGAAACTACTCTTTCTGCACACGGGGTTAAAGCTTAAGGATGGCTACCGAACCCAATGGGATTGTTCCTTGTTTGGATCAGATTTACAAGGAATGAAATTTCAGATATACGCACCGGGTTGGACCTGATTTTTAGCTGTTGGATTTTATGTTTTTCCAGCTTATTTTAAGTTAAAATGGCGTCTTAAGGCATGGATTGATGAAGGGATTCGTTAGACAACAGGAAATGAGCAGCCAAGATAAAAGATACACTTCTGCAATGTAAATGTGGCGGTCGTATGCAGACAGCAATTACCTGCTTTATAGGTTCATAATAAAAGGCCCCACGCAATCTCCACATAGGGTGGGTGGAAACTGACAGGAAGCAGACTGCTTTGTGTCCAGCCCCCGTGAGTCACCCCGTGATTTTGACTTTAAATGTCAATTCACCTAAAGAACCGCCATGCAAAGTCAAAAGACTGCAATTCTGCAAAACTGGCAAAGCCTTCACAGCATGCCGAGACAATTCATATTTCTCTCTCTCCGTCCCTGTATTAGAAGGCTATGATTAGGGTGACCCTGTTTTGAAACCCCCAAACCAGAACCCTTAAGTGCACAGCATGTTTATGCACGCTCCACGGGCATTTTCATGAGGATGGGGGACAATTATCTCAGCATTCAGCACACCTACCAAGCACACTGTTCGACACCACGGGCAGCACCTCGGCAAACGAAAAACTGTTTTTTTCTCCCCGAATCCACTCAAACCTATTTTATTTAAAACTGTATAATAACACTAGTAAACACAAAAACACAAGGACTGCACTGGCGTAATGTAACACAAGTACTGATCATCAGATACCTTTGAAATTAAGGTGTTTGTCTGTGTGCGGGCTGCCGGCTAAACGGCTGCGCGACACATTCTCTGCCAGCTATTTTTACAGCTGTTTCGACCCTGGCATCATTAGATGCAACAGAAAACGCTGAACATTTCTGATGTATCACATGTCTATATTTGTTAAAAAAAAAAATGTGGGAACGAAGACACCAATTAATTGCTCGTAGAACAAGACATTTCTTCATGATCTCTTCTGAGAGTCGTACCGTCACAAGTAGAGGTCAGATTGCTTCAACTCAGCAGAAAACACTGATCATTTCTGGTTTGTAATCTGTGGAGGTTCAGTTTTGATTCTCATAACTAAATATTGAACATCAGGATATTTTAGCGCTTTACAGATATTTGGGGGATATTTCAGGACTTGGGGCCGCCACCTTGAAACCGGGACAATTCCCTGACAAACCGGGACATCTGGTCGCTCAAAACAGAAACTCTCTGTTCCACCACAACACCTCTCCTTAGGCCGTGTGAATGCTGGATTAGGCGGGTCATGCGTTGATTTTACTTGTGCATTCACTGTTTTGATTTTGACACTTGCACTTGCTAGAAGTAGGTCACTGTCAGTGAGTCGTGTGTGCAGGTGATATGTGCACCTGTTGGCTTGTCTTGTGTCTGTCTTGAGCAACACGGAGGCAAACTACCGGCAACCATCAGTAAACTACTAAATCTTTAATCTTGACTCTGTCTATCAACAAGTGTATTTAGACTGGTGGGATGGCTGACAGGTAGCAAATAAAGGGCCAGACTAATTAAAATCTGTAGCTTGATGCTGTAGTAATATAATACTGTGCTGGAACAAAAGCCGCTGACAGCTTCGAACACTATAGGTCTGGTGTTAGCTGAGGGGGCATAATTATTCCATTTTTTCTCAGAAGGAGATTTGTGTTTCTTTTTTTTCCCCACTGGTTTTGCATTTGTTAAATGTATCTAAGACAAATGGGTCTGCTTCGCTGGGCTCCCTCTCATGAATGAATAACAACGCTAATCAGCATAGGCTTTGTTCCTCTGCACAGCACGCTGACGAACTGCAGCCAGCTCACCTCGCCCCTGCATCAACCCCGCACATCACCTTCTCTCATCCTGTAACAGCGGGCGCCTCCTCCCGACAAAATGGAAGGGGAAGTCGCACCGGTTCACGCAAATTCGAAATAGCACGGAACCGGGGGTTTTTAAATCATGAAGAATTTGTCGAAGACGGCGCCCAGAGTGAGCAGCCTCTCCTCTGAAGTGAGCACTTGTCGGGGTCATTGCGAACCACCACATTTAGAACCACGGTGGGAAATAAAATGGATTTGTAAGAATCGTCTTTAGGGCATGACAGCGCAAGGAGGGCTTTTGTTTGATTGGGGTGAAGAGGCATGAATTATAACAGCGGCTCCTTATCCCTCGTCTAGCTTTTACACATCTCTTGTTTCAATTAGCAGGAGGGGGTTTTAACCGACGGCATCTCAGTAAATCCGCAGCTACTCGCCACTTCACCCCAATTGTTGAAGGAGCAAGAATTGATTAACGGGAATACTCCTTTCCTCCTTTAGCAGCATGACAGCCTTCATGTTATATGCTCTTACTCTCCCCCGTGTTCTCCATCTATCTGTTCCATTTCTTTTAAACTGTGATTTTAGCATTAGTTGTGGAGTGGAGGCCGGGGATATTAAGCCTGTTTATCTAAGAAGCAGAGACAAAGCATTCAAGGTTAAAACACTGTGTATCACTCGTAGGCCAAGGAACTCTGCCCAGGATCTGCTTTGCGTTCAACCTCCACTTAACATAGAAACCCCTCTCTTTCCTTTTGAGTACAATAGATTGTATTGTTTTTATGGAAGTCATGCGCCATTGCGCCACAGACGCTAAACCCGAACGCACATCAGCTGCAAAGCTTTAAAGGATTTAGTTACAACAAGAAAAGAGAGGGGAGCTCGGAGAGTAAAAAAAAAAAAAAAAAGGGCTCATTTTGGAATCAGGAAACACAAGGCGCAGAAACCATCTTCTCTTTCTCTATTCAGCAAGGGGTTTGTTTCAAGTGTCAAACACCACGTTGTCTAGCCTGACAAATCCAAATGATGTCTGTATTTAGCGGTATCACAAAAAGACGGAGGCAGGAAATAAAGCACAGTCAGTGTAGAGCATTAGCACGCTGCATTTATTCCAACAAAACCTGACCCCTGAATGCCTTCATGGCCACACGTTTTCGTTGGTAAACATTTTTGTTTTCCACACCAGTGTGCATGTGTATGTGTGTGTGTATGTGTGTGTGTGTGTGCCTTCCCTCATATTCCCAGTATGAGTGAAGGCGCTCCGTAGACTCTCATTTAAACATTCTACCTCTGAGCCAAGTGTGATGCTGTCTGTGTCTAGCCTGAGGGTGATGATACAAGTGCTCATACATTTTTCACACCTGTAAGACAGACGAGGACCACATGGACCGAGCATGACCAACCGACAGCACAGCGCATTGGATTCCCCTGTACCGTGGGAAGGTATTTAAAATTCTTTAATTTGAAAAAACATATGGATACTGGGGATAAGAGAACAACGCTGAACCTGGAAAATCCTTGGGGCAGAAAAGACATTGAGAGAAAGGAGGAGAGCAGAGGAGAGAGGGTTGATGTAGATGGAGGGAAAAAATATGCCTGCGGCAGGAAAAAGAAACCAAACCCAGCTCATTACTGACCCACGCAAACAGAGGGAGATGGGGAAAATAAAAGACGAAAACATTACCGCACCAAAAAGGGGGAAACTGGAGGAAGAATATGAGATTAAAAAAAGGAGCTATTTAGGATCTGGGTGTGTTTGTACAGCCGCGTATCATCGTTACTGCGATTCCATCAAGCTGTGACAGCGGCATATTTTGGAGTGTACTGTCACGAGTGGATCCCCGGTCAGCCGAGCGCACCCTGTTAGCGGAGTCAGCAGGGTCCCCTAATGAGGAGCAGACCCTCAAGAGTGGCAAATGCGCTTACCCATGAATGCGAGGACGGAGAAGAAGAGAGGGGATGAAAAGCCACCCCCCTCCACACATACACAACAAAAACAACATACAAAATGTTCCCTATCTTCTCATTCCTTACATTTAGCCTGGCAGACTAGGACCGGCACATTCTTGTTACTCCTGCTTGCTCCATCTTCCTTGTTCTGCATCCTCTTGCTGCATGTCTACATCCTCGCCTCTTTTCACTCGCTCTTTTGCCGCTCAAGCCTGTTTTTCATGGATACTCTCCCTCTCTCTATCTATCTTTGTCTTTCTTCTTATCTTCTGCTTCCTTGCTACAACATAACAAGCTCACCGACTCCCACTCTCTCTGTACCAGTGGTGTCCTGTTTTTTATGGGGTGACAAATTAGCCCAATAGAGAACCACGCTGCCACTGCTGAGCAGTAAACAACAAGCTTCCCTGAGTGGAAAAATACAGGGTTAGGGCCTGCAAAGGATGCCTTTACTGCCACAGCTCTTCGGATTGCCTTTTGCCACCCGGCCTTCCCTTCCCCCCACCCTAGGCCTGCCCCCCTCTGGCCATGGGATCAACACCACTGCCTCCACAGGACTCATGCCCAGTAAGCACATCCATGGTGCAATGAGCCACAGATTCACACCATCTCGAAGACTGACAGCATGATTGCAGCTCCCTTTTTCTCAGGAAATGGAGCAGAATGCTGACTAGCGAAGCCAGAACCACAAGTCAACAGGCTTGACCTGACAGAGCGGGCGGTCGCCGAGCAATGAAACTGTAATATTTTCTGCAGATTCGCGAGTTAAAGATGGTGACGCACGCAAGCAGAGTGGGTTCCCGTAAAAACAGCAAAAGCGCTTTTCGGGTGGGTGTACGATATCGCGTCGTAGTACACAATATTGTTTGGAGAAAAGCGGTTAGGGCCATGTGACGGGGTGTTTTTCCTCCCCGCTGATTGAATAATCAGGTCAGAAGAAGAAAGAGACACAACTGAGTTTGGGAAAGGAAAGACAACAGAAATATGATCGTAATGTTGAGAAGAGAAAACTCATGGAAAAAAGAAGACACAGTGTCAAACATGGAGAAGGTAGCAACAGGTGGAGAAAAGTGACTTTAGAGAGAAAAATTTGCAAGAATGCAGACATCACATCGTTCTTACTGAACTGGTAAGTCAAGCTGCCTGTAACTAATGTAGTTACTTTAACTGTGTTACAAAATTATAATTAGCTGGAAGTTCTGTTACATAATTTGTCAATGAGTGAAGTGTCCTCTCCAAGCCACTTCACTCTGAACATCTTTGAAGGTAATAAATTTACTCAATATAGTCACTGAAGCAGAACAGCACACTTCCTATATGCATAACTGAAATTATGAATGTGAAAAAAATCAACATTGCCTCTACTGAAAACTCCACTGATGATCCTGAGAGGGAATTTTGTTAAAACACTGTCCCGTACATGTTACTTTCCACATAGAAAGTCAGTCTTCCAGTCTGTTTTTTCAGGACATATGTTGGAGAGTTCAGTCATCTCCACGTTCACACCAGTGTCAAACTGAGACTGAAAAACATACTTTCAAGATGACGGACACTGAAATCGCCAACATTCAAAATGTGACCACAGAAGCAACTGATGTGTGTGAATCACTTTCTACGGCTTCATGTTGTGAGAAGGAGCATAGGTCAACGTTTTAACACACTTCCAAACTTAGCATGGGTTCACGAGTCACTGTTTTGAGTGAAAAGATAAAATGTGAAACGGCATTATCACACACCGTGCATCAAGACCATACCACAACCAGTGTGGGTTCAAATCCCTCTCTCTCCTCTGCCCTTCCTGTGTCTCTTTACTGTCACTAAATAAAGCAGAAATGCCCCCCAAAAATCTTTAAAACATCAAGGCCAGAGAATAATAAGCTTAATAAACTCAACCATGGCTTTTTCCCACAATCTCCCCTCAATCAATACCTAGAAAGGCCACAAAGGGCTTCCCAGTGGCAAAGTCAGACCCGCTAAGGGTTATGCACCCCTATGGCTGACCCAGTGACCAACATTCACTTCCTCAGCTACTGTGTAAGCCCACATGAGTACACTGAAACACACACAGACACACACACACACGCACAAAAACCCACAGCGAAGAATCCTCAGACACACAGTTCGTCAGTCAGCAAGCATGGTGAGACTGATAATCAGTCAGTCCACTGAATCTGTCAAGTAATGAGAAAGTCTCCTCACTGGTTGAGACCCAGTCCTGCTAAAGTCACTCAGTAGATTTACCTTCCTGTGCATTATTTTCCCCTTCATAAATCAATTTTCTGGGCCAGGCTTCCAGGGCAGAGGGCATGACAATAATCTCCCACACAAAACCATACCAACAGCTCCTGCCTCTTTCCTCCTACTCAGGCTAACAAATTATAGTCCAGCTACGCAAACCAAATACTAATGAGTAAACAAAAAGCTGCTTTATGAAGCCCTAATGGCAAAAACAGCCCTTAGGGGAGGGGTGTATATTTTAGCAGGTCAGAGCAAGAGCCAGAATAATCATACTTTTTAATGGTGAGATCTTAATTAAGGTGAAATGGTGCTCCCTCAAGGGGTAAAAGGAGCCATCACCAGGGCAATTATGTTACATGGAGGAAATATGTGTTGTGGAAATTCATGTAAACACATACATAAGTGCAGAATACATGCCAGCCCAAATTAACTTATAATTACCACCTAACACAAACCGAGGGCAGACGCCATGTGCACACATATGCTGACTGCTCCGGCCAAAACAAACAGATCAAACACATATAGTTACACCAGTAGTTGTTCCACATGGCCTGGCTCAAGGCAGGATGAATGAAACCCAAGAGCCATTACTCATGAGTGACCCAGCCAGGCGTAATCAGGGCCTAATTCAACAGAGATACCACCGCCGAGGCTAAGGCCTGGCCCTCATTAATCAACACAGCATCAGCCGCGGCATCGGCCTATAGTTTAAGCCTTTATTAATGGCACCCCGCTTTAACTCCCTCTGCTGCTGGTCAGCCTGCGGGGCTGCAAAATGGCAAAGACTTTAAACTGAGGGCACCAAGAGCTACCGGGAGCAAACAAGTGGTCAGGCTCCCAGAATAAACCAGAAGGGGTCAATTATGGCCTGGCGACATATTCAGCGGCGATTACTGAACTCAAATAGTCCCGCTTAATTTCATTTTGAAACGCACAAAATAAGCTCAAGAGCTCCAAATCAGGCAAAATCACGCAACGCACTACAATAAGACGATCTCTCTCTCTTTCTCTCAGATAAAGAACTCGCTAAATATAGTCAGAGAAGATGGAATATCTTGGGAATTATGCACTTGCTCAGCGAATTCATTATGCAGCAGAGACATCATTGACACAGATTTCAGGAGTTTGGGGATTTTATTTGTCATTTTGCAGCCTGTAGTACAGTGAAATAGTACAGTGAATACATTTACTCGACAGACTTGCTATATTTCGGTGTTTCTGAGATGCATATGCTACGTCGTATAATTTATACAATTTGGGGAGATGATGAATTAATCAAGGCGGCGTCTGAAGAATCTATTGGCTTAATGGGAAGTGTTGACGTACCAAAAAAAAAAAAAAAAAAAAAAAAAAAACCAAACAGGACACACTATATTTAATCTCCACATCTCTCTGCAGCACACATCTCCCATGCTAATACACGATGAGAAATAACTCTCCCACTAATACCACTCCACACAATAGCCCCTTCAGTCAGACACTGTAACTGGATTTAACAATCACTGTTCATGGTGGATATTCCATTCACAGGCGCATCTCCGGCTAGTCATTATGGACGGTGATTTCCTAAGAAGCTGTGAAGAATGGGCCTGCTTTTAATGCGCAGTGTCTGATTCGGTTTCCTTGAGGCACAAGCTGAATTGTCGGAGGGGAGCGTGAATAGATGAATGGATGGATGGATGAAGGTCTGCAATCACATGCGTTTGACTGCCAGCTCTCCGGCGAGCCACGGAGACGCGACGCCGGATGGAGTTTGCGTGCACGGGCTTTGTGGCTTGAATGCGACTGCGTTGTACGTGCGTTTCTGTGCATGTGTGTGTGTGTGCAAGAAGAGTGGGCAGAGCTGGACAATAATAGTCAGCTGTGGTAACAACCTCCCTACAGAGCACATCTAATCCCTCCGCTCTACTGAGCACCGGGGGAACTGGTTATTGACCTCGGCGTTATGGCGGTGCATTGCACAATGTATCCTCCTCTCTGCTCCCACAGCAGGCCACACTCATGACCCGGCCTCCCAGGGACTGAGGCCCTGCGACGCGGCCCAATCACAATTGCTAATTAGCCACTGGCAGAACCAGTGTTTGTGTGTGAACTGAGGGGGGTGGATTACAGATATGTGAGTGTATGAGTGGCTTTAAGCATAAATGGCAGTGCAGTAAGTGCATCTGTGTGTGTGTGTGTGTGTGTGCTTGTCTGTGTGTGCATAAAAGATAGTAGTCTGAGCAGCCGTGTCCTCAGGTTTACCACATCAACACCTCTGTCACTAAGCGTCAACAACAAAGCACCGCTCTAAAGTTTATGTTTATTTAGATCCCCGTTAGCTACTGTACTGCAACAATAGCTGCTCTTCTAGTGACTCTTAAAATACTCTTTTTTTTTTTTTACAATACTTTTTAAACAATACTCCAAAGTCCATCCTGATTACAATTCAAAAGCAGTGTGTGTATATATATGTATGTGTGTGTGTGTGTGTGTGCCCTAGAGCTCTATTATCACAAATTAATCTTACTGCTACTTGTCCATATGTGCGCATGAGTATGTGTGTGGGACAGTGTGCCCATTTACGACTCACAGCATTTTGTACAGGACAGGTTACCTTATCTTAACTTAACCTAACTTAAGGAGACAGACTTGCACTAGACGGCACTGTAGGAGATTTGCAGCCTTTGCCTTCACTCTTCAAGTCAGTGACTGGTTTGCAGCATCCAGGTACAGACTACAGAATAGCTCAGAGCAACTCATAAAAAAATAAATAAAATAATAATAATAATGGAAGGGTGAATGTGAACTAATTCATTTTTGGGACGGTGAACTTGGTTAAAAATTCAAAACTGTGAACTAGTTCATTTTAATCTGTGTGAACTGAACTTTGAGTTAGTTCTTGAGAAGTTTGAACTCAATTTTGTGGATGGTGAATTTGTGGCTGATCAAGTGGGTATTATGCATTAGAATAATAAGAGGCCTTTGAGTGTGTGTGTGGGCGCGTGTGTGTGTGTGTGTGTGTGTGTTAGAGAGTTTCATGCAGTGCGCAAAACAACTGCTGGTGGTTCTGCCAAAAGTGTCCACTCCACTGACTCTGTCTTACAACTAGCTGGGCGGAGAAGCACACACCTGTCTGATTGCACACACACACACACACACACACACACACTTGAGAATGGCCATTTTTGCAAAGGTTATTTTAGCCGATCCAAAGTTTATCAAGGGGCCAGTTTATGATTAGGTGAGGTTAGTGAGTGATTATAGTAATGACTGTGATACAAGGCTCTCATAACGATAGAGGCACACCGAGGTATGCATATGCAGCCTAACACCCACACACACTACAAATACACACCTACTGGCATACGCACACCGCCGCAGCTAAATACACAGACACACAAAAACCTCTGCTCGCAAGATAACTAGCTCTATTTTACACCAGCTTAAAAAAAAGAAAGCAATCATTAGTGAGATAACACAGAGCAAGGAGGCTTTCTCGGAATGAAAGCCGGAGCGGAGAGAGAGAGGGAAACAGGAGAGAATGAGATGTGAGAGGG
>OMLB01035559.1:8523-21725 GCA_900302555.1 Myripristis jacobus | reverse complement strand
GCAATATGAAACACACACACACACGCACGCAATATGAAACACACACACACACACACACACACACACACACACACACACACACACACACACACACCAAAAGTAGTCAGATTTTTCCTCGTGACCCCACACTTCACTTTCTATCAAAGCAACTGAGGAAATGTGTGCATTTGTGCGAGTCAGAGGAAACCTGTATGTAAGACTGAACTAGTAGGAACCTTTATTTCAGTGCTTTGCAGGCAGGGGAAGCACAGGAAGTGCACACAGTGTCCCCCCCCCTCGACCAATGGCAAGTTGTCTTCAGAGACAGACCGGGCGCAGTGGACACCTGGCTGCGGTCTGTAGATAATGTGGGGTGTGTGTGTGCAGAGGAGGTGTGTGCACTCCTCCCTGAGCCTCCTGAAGAAAACCCCTCTCAGCCTGAAGGGCAGGAGCCCGGCGGAGCAGCGCTGGCTGCAGCGGCAGACCAGCGACCCGTTCGTCAAAGCGGCTCACGTCCACAGTTTTCGGTGCAGAAGCGCCTTCAAGCTGCTGGAGATCGACGACAAACACCGGATCCTGCAGCCCGGGCTGAGCGTGGTGGACTGCGGAGCCGCGCCGGGCGCCTGGAGCCAGGTCGCCCTGCAGAGGGTCAACGCAGCCGGGACAGGTGAGTGGAGGAGGGCGGCTTTAGAAACAAGTCCCACATGCTGTACAGCAAAATGAATACCAGCATGATCATGAGAAACTAGAGCCTATGGTTTATATAATTATACTCAGTCAAATCAAATGATCAAACTGATGCTCATCACATTGAAGTGCGTGGTAACAATCAACAGGAGAAAAAAAATCATTAAAAAAACGTAATTAACATTTGATGTTTATCAGTAATTTAGATCACAGATTGCACATCATGATAACTCAAATCCACGATTTATTCACAGTGTTTGTTTACTGAAAGACAATAAATGATTATATTTAATTGGTGCATATGGTTAAATTCTACTTTATCGCATTCTTGTTCTAATCATTTTATTTGGAAAGGCTGAAAATCTGTAAAAAAAAAAGTGTTTTTATTGTGACATTATACAGTTATTAAGTTGCAAGCAATCGCATGTATTCAAACAGCATTATGAAAAGGTAATTTTACTGTTAATTTTAAAGTAAACTGTCAGGCAATTTATTCTTATCAAATGAGCAACATTTTGTCAGGCATCCAATAAGTAAAGACATGCACATTATAGTGTGTATTTAGGGACTGTCAGACAACCAGTCACATGAGTTTGCAGTCACGGGAGCTCCTGGGTAAGACGGTCAATAACAGGAGACATATGAGCAACGGTAGACAGGGTCTCCATAATAAGTGTACCTGGTAAGACAAGCAATCACTAATAACATGCAAAAATCCTCAAACCAAATGACAAATCAATAAAATGTACAGAAGATCAATATACAGACATGGAAAACATGGTTAAGTTGAAGATCACAGAAGAGCTAAATAACTTGTGAACTCCTTACCAAAAAGTCTTAAATTTATAAGAGTTTTTTTCTACAGAGAAACTCCATACTAATATTAAACAAGAAAATTATACTACAGTGACAAGAGATAACAGCAAGTGGTCCTATTACAAATTTAATGAAGAGGAGGCAAGATATAGAATGGGACTAAACCAAGGCCAGCCAATGTCAAAACATTCAATAACAGTTCATTAATGAGGAGCTACACAGCTTTGTGTCTGCATGGCTTTGATGACGATGTAAAATGAACGCTCAAATACCGAGCAGAAAATGTCAGCTTTTCGGGATGTGTGGGTTTGTAAAAATGAAGGGTGGCTTTGTCCCGCTGTGCATCAGAGAGAGACTAATCCCAACGCATTGCTAGCCTCGAGTTTGATCCCACACCTTTGAGGGATGGGTCTTCACTGAGGCCGTGGATCTGATATTCTACATTTGCTAAGTGGCGGTATTGATCAGACTGTATTGACAAGGCCTACAGTTTGGCTCTGAGTGGATCCTGCTTGTCATTATACCTTAAACATGAAAAAAGTAAGTCTTTCGGTTACCTATGTGACAGCATTCTCCCTCGATTCACATGTGATCTGACCGAGAACCATATTCTACACTTAAAACCTCCTTCTTTTTGTGTTGAAAAGGTTTAGACACCCAAGGGATTTGTTGGTCGCTGCTAATTTACAATCCAGCACAAATGAAGTAACCCCCTCCCAAATGCTAATTAGTCCTATTCCTAGTGGGAACTATCAGTGTGTAAACTCCACACATTGTAACCACACATGTAAATTCACATTTTTGTCACTCTCATACAGACAAGAAATTCCCTATAGAGAGCATTATCACATGTGCCTCTACTTGTGTTATACATCTGATGTGTTGTCCATGTGGTTTAGATAGATAGATAGATAGATTTACTTTATTGATCCCAAACTGGGAAATTCCCACAAACTGGGAAATTCCCAAAAAACTGGGAAATAGTTTATGCAGACAAGACCTCTAGACAAGTCAAACAACAGATCAGTGAGCAAAAGACTTACATTTGTAGGAAAGATCTCGATTATCCTGTTGTGGCCCATTTCAGTGATGTCATTGTATTTCTACCCTTTGTTTTAAGCCTGGCAAACATTTTGATGGCAGGAAATTGAACCTTAAAATTCAAAGTAAGCGCTTTCTTTCCATCCCAGATCCAGAATTGCCCCGCGGTACCGTCATTGGGATCGACCTGCTCAACATAGCGCCTCTCGATGGCGTCCAGTTCCTGTCCAACCATGACATCACTGACCCCGCGACACACGCCCGGCTGCTGGATCTGCTCCCGAATGCTGAGGCGCACGTCATCCTGAGTGACATGGCGCCCAACGCCAGCGGCTACAAAGACATGGACCATGAGAAACTCATCAATATGTGTCTCGCTCTGCTGGACTTGGCTGAGAAGGTTTTGCAGCCAGGGGGCGCTCTGGTTTGTAAATACTGGGACGGGATCCTTGCACATAAACTCCAGGAGAAGCTGTCTGGTGTCTTTGGTAGTGTCAAGATTTTAAAGCCAAAAGCCAGCAGAAAGGACTCGGCTGAGCTGTATTTTCTCGCTAGAATGTATAGAAAGCCAATAAAATGACTGCAATGTATTTTTCTGATGTGCATGCTCCTAATTTCCTCCACCCCAATCTGGTGAGAAACTGTATGAATTTCACCAAAGTGTTAAATGCTATGTGATCAACAGTAGTGAGGAGAACTTGGGAAAAGGAAAAGGCTCACATGTTGGTACAGACGTTCACCAGAAGGTGGCAGTCTTGAGGCATCAGTAAGGCTCAGCAGTGAAAGCACAGATCCGCAACAATAATGAGGGCCTCTTTCTCTGTGTAGGTTTTTTATTTATTTAGTTTTTTATCCCTACAAAGTTCAACACTAAACGGGTAATAAAACCTATGCAAGAATCATCAGTGTGATATTCCTCAAGAGCAAAATGCAGCGTTTTCCCTGACGTTATTGTTTGCCTCAGTGTTTATTCCACAAAGTCAGTGTGGTATTTGTTTTGTTCCAGAAAGTCATTTACCAGTGGTGCCTATGCTAATAATTTGCACTGCCAGCCATGTAGAAATATGTAATCATTCTCTCATTAAGAGCTTATAAAGGGAAAATCTAATACATAAAAAGCCATACACAGCATGACTAATGAAAAAGAGTGATGATATTGAAGCCTGGCACACTACAAGCGTTGCTGGGCTTGCTCTCTGATAGCAGAGAGACGTCCATTTCCTTCGGACTATCTGTAGATTCCCCTCGTAGATTTCCCTTGAAATGATTGTACTGAGTACTTTGGGAATTGTTTGTTCTATTTTTTTCCTTCGTCTTTTACGCTTCATCTGATTCTATTCTGACCAGAGTTGGAAGCTGCTGCAGGTTATGAAATTGAATATCTACCAGAGCTGCCTCGTGTTAGTGTGAGGCACATACATGATTTATATTACAAAATGCAGCGGTAGTTTATGTCACACAAGCCTCGCAAAGGTAGTGTTGCCGTGTCTCCGCCGTGTTATGTACACATTGCTCTTCTGTGACTTCAAAGACAGTGACTCCTTTTGCAGTTTTAATAATGGCCCTCATAACCAAGCAACATTTCGAGGATGTTATGTGTAATATGTTTTATGAATGCTGTGCATATCATGGATAAAACAAGCAAAACAAACAAAAAAACCCTGTTCAATCTCCAAGTGAGAAGAGGTACTTTACAAATGCTAATCTGCAATCCTCTTATGCTCAAGAAGTGCATTAGATCTAGCTAGAATCAAGCCTCAAACCAGACAGAAGTATATATAAATGGAAGTAATTTAGTCAAAATGTCACAAAATATCTTCTAATGTAGTGTTTTTACATTTCTCCTGAATAGACGTTCTTGAGTTTTATGCAGTTATTCAGCTGCTCAGGTCTGACTGGAATAACCAATTTTTTTTTTTTTTTTATGGGGCAAATGTCTTTCACATTACCAGTGTATTAATATTGTTACTGAAATCAGATTAGCCTTACAATGATTTTTTTTTTTTTTAAAGCCTGATCATCCCATTAAATGAAAAATTGAAACCTAATCATGACAGCATTTGCATTTACGGCAGCAGAGAAAAGAGATGGTTCACATGAACAGATGACTAAAGCCTGCTATTTGCCCTTGCCTGATGAGTGATATGTACTGAAACATTCATGCTTCTGGTGAAATTAACTTAATAGAGGGGGAACTGAGCTCTAAAGATGATTGTTTGGAGTGAATGGAAAGGGCCATGCCTGTTGATGAAGCGGATAGAGAAAGACGTGAACAGATGACCAATTTTACCTCTCATTACTTGTTGATTATTCAGCTCTTTGCCATTTAGATTAAAATTATTCCAGAATTACTGTGGGATTTATGTAAATTCCACTGGAGCTGAACACTCGGGGCTTGGGATGAATGATGATTCATTCGCAGGTTAATTCATTCTTATATGGCCAGCTGCTGGTTCAAATGTAAATATTGGTAAATTAAGAGAGTGGGAAGCAGTTGGAGAGCGGCACATTTTAAATTCAGATATGATCCAGAGATGCTGTAATATCACCTGTGTTTTGGAAATAAAACTTTATTTTCTGCTACATAAGAGTTGTTTGATTGGATTCATTTTTCAGTATCTGAATCAGAAGTACTTTATTAATACCTGAGTAAGTGCAGTATTTGAGCATTATAAGGGCCAACACTCAGGATGTACATCATATCCCATTTACAATCTACTGGATAACATCGTGCTGATTAAAAAAGACTATAATAAGATTATAAAATTTTAACAAGGATATTAGCCTGTAAAGCCTTATCCCATTTACTGGTGGTCATTGTGCTCAGCGTACGTCCGTTCTCCATAGGAGTTTTTGAAATATTCTGTCAATTTATGTGTGAGGGGATATTCACGACGGGGATATGAGGATGCATATAAACAGCTAATACTGACTATGACCTTAATCGGGGTATGAGCCGCTATCTGGAATATTCAGTGCATTTAAACACATATTCTGAGAGGAAGGGGGTTCTGACAAGAGGGTTTCATGAATAGAAATGCATTCACTTGTGAGCTCTTAATAAATATACCTGCTTCCTCCTGCATTGTCTGGCTTTATTTGCTCTTGTGCCAAAGCCCTGTCGACTTAGAACTGGAAAGCCCTTAACTGGTTGGGATTCAGGATTAGTTTATATCTATCTAGCTATCTATCTGTCTGTCTATCTGTCTATTTGTCTGTCTGTCTGTCTGCCTGTCTGTTGTCTGTCTGAGTTTAAAAGTTGGTGAATATTGAAAAAAGGAATGTTTTTTCATCTATTTATTTTTTCCGTTCAGCTCTGTCTCCATAACAAAAACAAAGTATTTTCTAATATCAAGCCCCTCCAGAAGTCTTAAATTGACAGGAAATTAAAGAAATGGTAATATCTCTAACCATCTTGCCTTTCATTCCCTTGGCTGACCTGTGTTGCCAAAATGAATTGCTCGACTGACAACATTCATCATTCCCCAAGCATACCCTCAGATGTTAGTCAGCGGAGCCAAGAAGGCATTCATGGACACAAGGCAATGATTACCATTATCATGATAATTTCATACCATCCTTAGATAAATTAACCTGAAATCTCTGGACTCTGCGGCTGCACCTCTCTCTATTGGCACCAATTTCAGTTATGCTGATGTTTTCACACGCTATTTGGTACAAATGACAAATTTCTCTGTAAACAACAGAGCTTCGGGGATTTGTGAAAAAATGAAGCATGCAATTAAATATCCATACCTGTTCAAACATGACGTTGCCAAGTTACAGCCACAGCGCTCCAGTCCATTTCACACCATGAAGCATCTTGGAATCAGCCAAAGGCTTCCAGGAAATGTTGTAACTTGCCTTGCATTATCATACAAAAGGACACGCCAGTGAATACTGTGAATATTTAAGGGATCTCCTCTTGATCTTTCTACTCTTAAGGTTTTCTATAGGTCAGCTCATGCATGAGTATGAATCTGATGCCTTTTTGCCATACAACCAATTTCTTTGTGAAAAGACTGGACACATGTAGTTTGGGTGAAACTAGAAATCTGCTTGGTTTGCCCAAACACTGGTGTCTTTACACGCTTGGGTTGCATTTCGATGGCAGTAGGAAAGAGACAATGAAGGTTCTAGATAGGGTCAACTCCACAACATAGTTTTTGGCCAGAGAGGCTAATCTCCTAGACAAGGACTGCGCCAGGTTATTAGCATCAAGCCCTGTGCAGTGTCATTTTGATTATGCAATTTTATCTCAGTATGAGGCTCTATCTGTGCTGGTGGAAAAGAAGCTTGAGGCATTTTAGAACAAACCAGTCCGGGTCATATTAGGACTTGGCCCCATGGCTGGTGTCAGCAGGAGCCACTTCAAAGAGCTGGACTGGCTACTGGTGGAGGGTCTACTGGCTCAAATGAAGTTTAATTTGCTTCACAGAACTGGTAACAGCTGGGCTCCCATCTATCGACTTGCATCGGATCACGTCTATACACTTCATTCAAGCAGGAGTGGGTCACAAGCACGGCACTAAATCTAGCCTTTCCAATCTGAATAACAAGAGATTTAACACCAAAAACTGGCCAATTCTGTTTGGCCAGTTGCTGTTTGACAGTGAGCCCAAGCAAAATGTGTTGTGTTAGCTGAGCTACATGGCATTGGTTTGGAATAGTAATTTGTATATTTTCAGGAAAAAATGCTAATGAAGACTGTCCATGTTCTCAAAATTAACATACAATCACGCAGCAAAATACTCTCAAAACACTATACATAAATGGTCATATATTTTAGTAATATATATACTTAGTGTCTACTTTATTAGGTCCACCTGTGCAATCTAATGCAGTTCAGTGCAACAGCTCTGCCATAAATTGTACCTTTTAAGAAAGTTTATAATGTTCAGTTTTTGTTGACAAAGTCGAGAATGTGTAACTTTAATTCTATGTTTTTTATTGAGGTTGTAGTTTGCAGAGGTGTTGTACTGGACTACATTATATTGAGAGGTGTTTCTAATTTTTTGTCCTGTGTATTTATATAAATGATGAGGACAGAATAGTAGAAACACCTCTCAATAAAATGCAGTCCAGTGCAAACAGCAGCACTAACTATGAGCTCAATGGCAAACATAGAATTGAATGAACACCTCTGTTACTGTGACAAAAACAAAACCCGAGCATTACAGGCATCATACAAGTAAACTTTATGGGAGGAAAGTTGTATTGGATTGTATTCGATTGTACAGGTGGACCTGGTAAAGTGCCCACTAGGTGTAGTATATATATAGGCTAGGTTAGTCTCCTTATGCTATGTACCATGGTTATGGTTGATTAGTAAAAATCTGTAAAGCTAGGAGTAAAACCTTTTCATGTCAGCAACATTTAAGGTACTTTTGACTCAAACCCACAGCACATTTTATCATATCAGCCTTAGTGTAAATGCAGTGGTGGGATGAATCACTCACACAAGCTCCTAAGGTCTGTCTAAGGTATTAGACATGACAAACTTTGGACAAACAAATGGACTACCATTTGGGTCATCAGTATAATTTTCTGAATGTCAGAACTCAGTGGTGAGAACCATTATCCCAAGTTTGGTCAAAATTGGACCAGTGGTGTCCGATATAATGGGCTCAAAATGAACACACAAACCTTTTCATCAAGAGTGCCATATGAAAAGGGCACACAGTTTTGTCATAGTGACCTCAGGGGGAATCCAACCCCAAACCCTGACACTGTCAGTACTAAGTGCTTCCTTCCCAGCATTATTTATTCACTGGCAAGCTGCAACAAACATCTCAAAAAAAAAAAAAATAAAATAAAAACATGAAGGACTGTGTTTCAAATGTTTCTCACTTGAGTTTAGCGATGCTCACAAGTTTTTGTACTAGGTCAGAGATAGGACAAAGCAAGGATAACTTTGATTTTGTTTTTGATGGACCATCATCATTACACAGGAACTGAGGCTGTAGCAGGAGCACATATTTCCCAGTATGAGTGCTCTGTGTAAAGAGCGGAGCAGAGACTAGACATATGAAATATAAGATTTAATTGGATTTTTGTTTTCTTTCCCATTTAATTAACTTGTCATGGGACAGGTGGGTAGCTATCTTCTGGGGATTGTGGAGCCGATCTGCTAGCTGGTGGGTAGATAAATCAGGAGCTACAACTGGGAATGAGCACTGGGCAGAAGACAGATGGTGCAAGGGCTAATTGTATGACATCTTACTTCATTTAACCCTTTGCATGTTGGCCAGAAGAAATTACATTGTATGCAATACACTGCAGGCAAAATGCGAATATGTTGTATGTTGATTATGCTTTTGTAAAATAAAATCAATAATATGCTCTGAGTGCGAAACACATGTACGATCTAGCCCAGAAATCTTGCATGTTTGATGCTGAAAATCTTTATATATCCCTAGGGTAAAATTATACCTGTGCTGTTAATTTTTCAAGGCGTAACATTGCATTTTCTGGAAGTAGATACATGTTTGCCGCCTTTATGCTGTTATGCTATGATTTAATTTCTATAAATTATCCATGTTTATCAAATCCAAGACTTTGAAGTAAATCTCACCCACTTAGCATCCCAGGTAATGACTGGAAGCCCCCCTGGATTACTTAGAAAGCCAGAGTGGAAGCAAGGGAGTCTTTTGGAGTACATACGCTCATTAATCTCTCTAAAGATGCTGAAGGCAGAATTTGACACCGTTCTACAGTAGGTGCCCCTAGGGTTCATGTCAGCAGTGTGCGGAGTGCTGGTTGTACAACCACAGGCACTGTGTTGGGTTTTATTTTCCTCAACCAGAATAGTAGACAGATCAGACCGGCTGTCTGAGGGCTCCCACAGTGCCCTACTGGTTGTTATGGTTGACTTGCCTCATTTCTGGAAGGTGCAAAGCTTCACCTATTGGGGGAGTTGTCATTCTACCAGCAGGAGAGAAAGACAACACGTTTGGCACGACATCGAACATTCTCTCAGAATGCAAAGCAGCAGGAGGTTGATGAATGAGCGGAGAGGAGAAAAAAACAAAACAAAACAAAAAAAGCAATATCTTCATTATGCAAGACGTTTAAATTATATTTGCACTGGCTTGGAGTTTTGGTCTAGTCAAGCTGTGATTTTAAATATTCATATAATCTGAGGATCTTGTGTTAACATGGAGCACTTTTCAGTTTCAGTGTAGCGTGGATTACTGTTATCAGTAGTGCCATACAGTGCACTATCAGCACAGACAACATATCACTCATATGCTGAAAGACAAAATGATAAAACGATAAAAGACTGAAACCAGCAAAGATTATCATTACTTTTTTTTTTTCAATTTTTTTAAGCCACTTTATGTTTATCTGTCTCTGCAGCAGTGTAAAATAAAATACGCAATGAGATTCAAACCAGTGTTACCCCTTGGGGCATATAATCAGCTGGGATTTAAGAAAATATTCTGAAAGTGTGTGTGCAGAAGCACGACTCGCTTTGGGATGTTTCTTGTTTTGCCTTATTGCCACAGGAACCTGCAAAATGGCTTTGAAGTTGACTTGATAAGAATCTCAGGCATGATTCGCCATTAATGAAACTCCTCAGAATTTAAGTTTTTACGATATAGTAGTGCTCTTCATGGCAACGCCTTGCAAAACAACAAGGGAGAAGAGACTTCAACAAACAACACAGGCATCACATGTTGGTTCAGTCTTTGCAACAAATTGAAACGGCAACATTTTCAAATTCATCTGTGTGAAAGGTATGAAAAAGATAAGTCCACTATGCAGTCTGATTGATGCATGTGGCAAGCAGAGCCGGGCTGAATGTTGTCCAGGAGGCGGGGAGAGGTGAGCGGTGGCCTGATGAGACAACCAGCAGCACCTGAGTCCCATTAACGTCTCCATATCTGTCTCCCGTCCTGTCCTGCTTTCTGCATAGTCGCAACCTTTCCACACGTTAGCTTCATATTTCATGGTATAGGCTTTATTTTCTGAAGACAATCTTTTTTTGAGGTCCATTTTCTATTGCTTTTCATGTGACAGCTGCTGTGAATCCACCATCTTGGAAACTTGTGTTTTGTGACAGCACTCGCTCCCCCTCTGCAGGCAGTGCATTTTCTTTGTTTCCATTTTTATTGTTCTGATATTGTCTCTAAATTGCAATGTCATCCATTTTCCTGGCCATCTCAGCCTGCTGTTAAATGAATGAGCATATCTTGCCATGGTCCTTTGGTTTTGTGAAATACAAGGGGAAAGAGGCAGTGAAGCTCCAGCAGCAAAACATGTTTGCCTGAAGGAGAGGCATAAAAAAAAACCTCTGGTATTTTGGGCTTGCTACTTTGTGCTTCTTTTCCCATGGGTATCGCTGTAGTGTTGCTGGGGCTGACCAAGGTTGCTGTGCATGTTCTTGTGGGAGGGAAACCAGTCATGGGGTCACAGGAGTCAGTGCAGTGGAATATTAGAGGCTATGTAGGAGATAATCTTAATAGGACTTGGCCTTAACAGTACACGTCCCACCCAGTGAGCCACTAGGGTGCTTTATGAGTGTTAGTGTTTTAGTTTATCCAGTGGTACCTCACTATAAATGAAAGGAGACAGGGTGAAACAACCCGTGCAGTTACCGCCGCTGAAGAGGTAAAACCTCTGGCAGGGGGTTATGTGCTTGCCCCTGTCTAGCTGTCAGTCCATCTTTCACTTCAAAAGTACTGGATGGTTTTGCATGAAACTTGGTGGTGACTTTTTGAGGCAAATTGGCCTCAAATGGGTGGTGCTTAGCACACACAGAGACTTAGTTTCCAAACACATCCTCATAACATCACAAAACCTGACAGGGAGGTTGGCTGTGGGTCAAGATGGCATCGACTAAGGCCTTGATTGACTTTACAAAGTCTGAGGCCAGATATATAAATACTGCGTACACACAGAGAGACGCATACGCTATTTTCTACGCAGAAATTGGTATTTTTAAAAAAACAACCTGCAGTGAGAATGTACATACCCCCCTGTACACTTCACACAATGCGTACAAAGAGTTTTGGCTGCAGGCTGGTGGAGAAGTGGTAGAAAACAACATGAAAGTGGGAATTTATGCAACATTATTATTGTAACTTTATTATTTCAATACATTAAGTGTGGTTAATTTCTAAGTTCACTGTGTGTGTATGATTTTGAACAAGACTATTTCCTTTTTTTTTTTTTTAATAAATATTATATTTTTTAGTGAGAATATGTCTGTTGCACCGTGTCACTGTCATTGCACTTTACTCAGCTGGATCAACAGGTGGATTTATTTGGAGGCACATGTGTGATCAATTAATAGTCATTATGATGAGCTATAAATAGGCTGAGCCGTGCATAATGGCTGTGTGTAATGACCGCAACGACGGCTTTGATGCTGTTAAGGGACCTTGCTGTCCTTTTAGTTCCCATGTCTAAAAACATGAATGAGCGGCAACATTTATATGGAAATGAGCTTAATTAGGGTGTGTCAACCTCCATTTATGGCTGATTGTGGGGGTGGATATTGGGCTTGTGCACGTGTGTACTACACATGGACTGAGATTCATAAAACAGAACCATGCGTATGCTAGCTTTATAAATCTGACGAAAAGAATGCATATGTATTTTTCTAGCTTTGTGCATACACAGTTTTAGTCACGAGTCTACACAGAGTTTTATACATCTGGTGACTCCAATTGGATTTCTACAGGTGCATCTCAGTCCGGCCGCTCTGGCAGGTCAAATAGGATTTCAAAGTGTCTTAAAAGTCCATCACAGCGGCTGAGCCGAGTCCATGCAGCTACTAGGTGAGTGGTATGGAGGAAAACACAGAGAACAACAGTCCATGGACAGTCAGATTGACACACAAATCCGATCTGCTCACTTGCAAGCAACAGTGCAGACAGTCTGTCTTAAAGATCAGGTTTGAGAAACAAATCTGATTTGCCTGCAGTCTGAACAAGGCCTGACTTTACGTGCTCATTGGGCTGAAGGGGGCGACAGCACTGCTGAGGAGGGGCGAAGAAAAGAATCACTGACCAACTTTCTGGACTATTTGTAGATAAAAATGTTGCCTAAAGGGTGTGGCTCAGCTCAAACAGAGCCATAACTTCTTGCTGCAACGTTTGCAGAGGTGCTCCGCTGAATGCTCCTGTTGCAAATGGAAAATCACATTAAGGCTGAGAGCTGAGTCAGACCAGCAAGTATACTGCCTGCTTCGTCCAAGCAACACCTTTATGTACATGCACACACTGCCAAAAGTAACATAACACTGAACCAATTTCATATTATTCTACTCGTGTGATATTCTCAGAGTTGTGTATACATGGTGCTCAGTATCCATAACCAATAAAAGTTTGAGACGGGTTTTGACTGCATGTGGTTAGTCCAAATTGAAAATCACAACATGAGAGAGAAAAAATTCATGATGTTTGAAATTGCCCCACCACTTTAATTTGTTGAACTCAGTAGTGTGTATGCCCCCTCTCTAGCATTCACACAGACAGCACAGCGTCTCCTCTCGGGCTGAACCTGGTTCTCGATGTGCTGGACGTCCCGGTGGTCACTCTCGGATCTCAGAGGCTCGTTGGTGCTCCCCGTGCGCCTCAGAGCTTCATTCTACATGTCCGGCTGTAACTCCAGCCTCCGAGACGCCCCAAAAACTCTGACGATCATCTCTCGACAGCCTTGGAACAATGAAA
>OMLB01035558.1:10070-20349 GCA_900302555.1 Myripristis jacobus | reverse complement strand
TTTCTATTATTGCTTTGAGTCTGTCTGTCCACCTTTTGATCCAATAAATGAACAGCTGTAAATACCTGGCTGAGATTGTGTGCTGACTGCCTCCATCCAAGATGACATTTTCAGTGCAATGAAATGCATCTCACATCACCCATCGCTCTATCTCTCCCTCCCTTTGCCGCTCTCTCTCTCTCTCTCTCTCTCTCCACCAGGGGACAGAGCTGAATGATGACCGGACTCCATCGGAGGCCACAGTCATGACCACCTTCACCATCTTGCTGATTGACAAGAACGACAACGCCCCAAAGTTCAACAGCTCTGAGTACCGGGTCCGAATCACCGAACTGGCGCAGGTTGGCTTCGCCCTGCCCCTCTTCATCCAGGCCGAGGATAAGGATGAGGTGGGTCAAGCCCTGACGGGGGAAGTCACATTATCAACCAGCTGTTAAGTTTATATGTACATTCAAGTTCTTGTATTTAGCTGATGCCTTTTATCCAGGATGACTTACCGTGATTGAGCACGCGGAAGCTCATTTTCTTGCTCAAGGACACTCCGACAGGCTCATGGCCGTTGCACTGAACCTTTGACCTTTCGGTTATGTGGTAGTCTGTCTCCAGGCTGCTCTGCTGCCATCACAACTCAGCCTTTAACCCAGACAGTATAAATAAAGACACGATAGGGAAACATTTGTGTTTCGTAGGCACTGAGGCGATGGCTCAGATACCGGGGTGTGATTTTGACAGGAGCCATCAATAAAGGAATAAAGGTCAGGAACACACTTGTACGCTCCCTCCGTCGTTAGAAAAATCCCGACTGCACTTTTCGAGAGAAACTGTACACAGTATTTTTTATTGTGAACACCAATTTCTGAATTAGAATAAATGATCACCCCAGTGCTGTCTTGGTAATTTATTTCAGTCGACTGGAAGACTTTTTTTTTTTTTCTTAATTACAATTCAAATTAATTTGGTCTTAATACAAGCACTGACAGTGTGTGACAGATAGTAAGTAATAAGTGTACTATTTTGTCTTTGAAATTGCAGGTTTAGATTTATCTTGTTTGCAAAAGCAGCAGCCAGAAAGAGCAACTCTATGAACCTATTTATATTTGGTGTCACTGTTGTAGAAATCAGTTCATTGGCTGTGTGCATGCGTGCGTACGTGCGTGTATATTTATGTGTGTGTGTGTGTGTGTGTGTGTGTGTGTGCACTGTCACCCTGATCAACAGTGTGCTTTAGTTTTACACCGTGTCTGCCACTTCCCATTAGCTGCATCTAGCAACCTACTGTGGTGGCCCACAATCACACACACACACTCAGACCTCATCCACACACTTTTTTCTCTCACTTTCGCACACACTCTCTCTCTCTCTCTCTCTCTCACATGCACTCATACTCACTCATGCAGCCCAAGACCAGCACATTCGACTCGACTACAATTTAATTTGCTCTGGAAGAGATGGGATAGAGCATCAAATTATACCTAACGAGGAAAATCAATCACCTAGGGTGCAGATAAGCCGAAAGCTAGTCAACTCTGATTGATTCAGGCACAGCAGCCGCCAGGGTGGAATTTGACAGATAACTGCAAGTCAAGTGGATAGGAAAAAAGATGGAGGGAGGGGAGAGGAGAGACAGAGAGCGAGAGGAGGCAAGAGATGTAGGGAGGGAGCAAGGCGAGGGGAGAGGAGAGGTGGGGGCAGAGGGAACTCGGAGAGGCAAGAAGAGAGGAGCAGAAAGTAGTCTAACTAATGGCATAAAAGCAGAAGTCAAACTGACTTGTGAGGTAGGAAGAGACAGAGAGAGAGGCAGAGGAGGGAGAGAGAGAAAACTTGAGATAGTGAGGGTATTTAGCAGCAGGTCTGTTTATTCATGCCGGGGAGGGAGTGTTTGCTCCTGTCGGCATTGCCACAGCGAGGCAGGGATGGGAATACTGTGGGAGCGCTGCTGCATGGAGGCGGGGTGACGACCCAAACACCTGGCTTGCGATAAGAGGTGCCGCTGTACACTCGCTTTTTTCCACTACCAGGGGAAGTAGTGCTCAATCCAGGCAGGCGCTTTGCTGCTTAACCCTACCTGGTCCCCTCATCGTCTCATTTCACAGCTTTCTCTAGGGCTCACAGCAAATGGAGGCATGGCTACTGTACGTCTGAGAGATCGATTTAGCCAGATCTACTATAGACGCTGAATTAGAAAGCAGTCCTGCTGGGCCATTCCATTAGCAAGCTCTTCTCGCTTGCCGCAGTTCACTACCTGTCCATCATACCAGAAAATGCTTCAGGAAGGGCTCAAAGAAGCAGGATTTCAGGCAAAAAATTTCAACCGCAAAGCATTTTTGTCTGGGAGTCATACAAAATGCACGTACACTGAATCTTGCATTACAGCTTATAGCTGTGCTACTGCAACCTCATGTAAACTTCAAATCCAAGGAGTAAAATTTATGAGATTTTTTTTTTTGTTTGGCAGTTTTGTATTGTTGTTTTGATCCTTTAAACCCATACGTCAATGCCAATACACACACTCATTCACACTCCACTACACCTGTAGTGTAATCTCACTTTTTCCATGTGTAAGGGATTATTGGGAGAGACGTTTCATTTCTTTGAGTACGATACAAGTGGTAGTTACCACTCTCTGTCTCCGTCTTCATATCCTCTTCTGCTTGGCTAGCGTCTATAAAACTTTTTCTGCTGGAACTCGTCACTAAACTTTGTGGCAGTCGTATCTGACAGGGCGCTTTTATTGGGGGCTTCTAAAGGCAGAAGCAAATGGACGGGCAATTACGTTTATGGGCAGTTTGAGGTGACATCCCTGCATATTGGATGGTCTTTTAAATAGGAGTTATCAGACAGAATGGTTCTCCCAGAGATGAAAACAAAAACAAGGGGGCTATTTCAACCGCCAGCATAATGCCAATGGACCACCTCACTCGTCTTCCTCTGTCTGCCACAATGGTGACGTGATTGGCCGCCTCGGAGCTGATATATCATGATACAAAGGATTTTTTTTTTTTTTAGCTGTCGAAGAGGGCCACAGGCTTCTCAGAGTTGTGATGTCACTCTGACCTTGATTTGGTTTAAATCTGTCCATCATGCCTTTGGACTCAGGCAGGAGGAGGCGAGGAGAGGAGGTTTGGACCTGCCTCATTAGATTTTTTAGGTTTGCAATGACAGACTTGAGGACAATCCCGAATAGATTGAAATGTTGTCTTGTTTAATAAGATGCAACTTTCAGACAGTGTGCCGCCCCTCTCTTTATGATTTATATGTGCCTTTTCTTTCACACACTTGCTCAAAAAAAACCTGGATTTACAAGGGTGCAGAAGTTTTTTTTTATTGATTTCTATAAAAAACATTTGACATTAGATGAAACTTTGAAAAGTGAGAACTATTTTTTGTCTCTACTAGGGTTTGTATTTGATTTAAGGTTTCATGCATCACAGCCACATTTTTTTTCTATATTGTACAACAGTGTCACATATATATTCTGTATCTGCTGGTTGTGACGCTTCACTGCAGCTACATCACACTTACATTGAGTGAAATATTCAAATCCAAGATGACATTGTTTTATGACTGCACCATTAAATCAAATAGAAAATATCGAGATGACGTGTGCATCATTTTACACATGTTGCCCTGTAATTCAGCATGACATATTTGTTATCTTTGGAAACCTCGGGATCTCTGCTAGAATTTAAAATAAAGTTCTGCGGGTTTGAACAGAGCTCGGCTGTGCGGCATGCATTTGAGATGACGAACCCCGAGTTTGAACTTCACACAACGTCGTCTAACAAGGCCTTTGATACATGTGGTGAACTAGAAACAAACCTCGACATGTGTATCTGAATTGAGACAGATGGTCATGGGTTGTCATCAGGGATCACGTCATCTCGTCTTCGGCACACCATTATTTCTCCATTGAGTCATTTTCATCTAAAAAAAAAAAACATACTATGATGATTAAAGAGCATGTTTTCAGCCTTCACTGGCTGGGTAAGCCTCCTACACTTTACTGCTCTGTGGGCAATGCATGGGGATTTACTCCATGTTGCACTCAAATGGCCATTTACAATTTGCATAATGTTAAGCAATGTGATGCAGGCTTTATGTGGTGGAGATAAAAGAGAATTCAGATGAGACGAGATGAACCTGTGGTTACACACTATAATCTGATTATGAGCTCTGTTTTGTAGTCTAATCTTGTCATATTCATTTTACCACAGTGTTGTTTTTTTTTCCCCTGCTCACCTGCATTTCTTTTCCTCCTTTCCTTGCAAAACACAGCACTCTAGGTCAAATGTTTATTGAACCCTGAAACAATTTTCTCTTTGTGGATCAATCGTCCCTGCTGTCGTTACAAGCTGTTTCACCAGCAAATGGATTTGCGTATAAATAGGAATAGGGGCTTTATAATTGGATGTGGATGGTAAAACACAGTTTGTAATGTGGCGAGTCTTGGTCACTGGTGATGGCGTGGTGTGGCGTGCGTGGAAGTTGCCGTGTGCAGAGCTGAAAAAGTAGCGTGTCATCTCGATACGATCTGACCTCTGACCCCCGCGTGTGAATGACAGGATGAAACAGAGTTTTGGAAAGAGGAAGAGAAAAGATAGATTACAGGTAGAGAGCCAGGCGACTGTGTAGAAAGATCGTGAAGGATATGGGCGAATTGTTGAGAAAGATGTGGAGATAATACTAAAAGAAACTCATGGGACTGATAAGAGTTGGATACATGTGTGACTGGTATTGATTGTGGCTTCCCTGCTCAGGCTTCATGATCAGCACCCACATCAGGATAGCAGCTGCAATGTGGAAAGAACGGGCATGCATATATTTATTTTTATACTGTACTTGTAAATATACAGGGGCTATTCACATATTTGCTGAGGACAGCGAGCTTTTCTAGTAGCGTTACTGTATTACTGTTACTATTTCACAAGTTGTTGACAACATAGACAGTCAGTAAAATTCAAGATGACTAATAACATGACTGGCTTGTGAAACTACAAAACAGATGCTGCATTTTGTGGCACAATCTAAATAAAATGTGAAAGCACATTAAAACCCCATGCGTCTCATTTTCCCACCTGTTCTCTCTCACATTATATCTTTATTCACAGTAAGTGGTGTCTTATTGTCTTGATATTTACTTGCAGTGTTCACTGTGTTGGATTTTAAGTTTATTCTGATGATATTCTACATTTTTCAGTTGCTTACATTTTAAGTTTCGTGGAATAAGAACATCTGTTAAAGGCCAAAATCTAAAAATGCAAATCTAAATTCACATTTTTCAGCATAAATCTAGGAGCTGTATCTCTTCCTCACAGTTGTGGAAGTTTTATCCAGTAGTTTATCATAAAAACTCTATATTCTCTTTATTAAAACTATATTACCTTCTTCATTTGTCACTGATTAGTTTAACAGAGAGATTTATCACCACCGGGCTAACACTCTCAACTCACCTTCCTCCACTCTACCCCCATTTTCTCCTTCTCCTTCTCCCTTCATCCCCCTCCTCTTCCTGCTTCCTCCTCTGGCAGGGGGTGAACAGCATGTTCCAGGTGTTTCTGACAGGGAACAATTCAGATCATTTCACCATCTCCCCTACGGCGGTGCAGGGGCGAGCTGACATCAGGATGAGGGTGGCCATGACGCTGGACTATGAGAAAATACGAAGCTACAGCTTCTCTGTAAGTTTTAAGCTTGTTTTGTTTATGCTTACACTTTCTGTATGCACCTTTTTAAATGACTTGATTGAATCATGTAAGGTCAGTTATAGTTTACACAAATAATCAAGGTAATCAAGAGCAGCACAGTGGCTCAGTGGTTAGCACTGTAAGTTTGCAGGAAGAAGGACCTGGACTTTGGACTTTCATTTGGGTTTGCTTTGGTGTCCTCTGCATTCTCCAATGACATGTAAGTCAGGTGGATTGGAGATGCAAATAGGCTTGGACCAATATCCAATTATACTGAATATTGTGATGTTTGTGCCTTATGCAATATTTTTTGTGGGGCGGCGCTAAGGGGGGGCAATATCGCAAAAATCAGTATATTTTGACTGGACAATATTGTGATTTTAAATTCTGGATAACGCTCAAACCTAGATTCTCGGTTGCCCATGGGTGTGAATGTGGCTATCAGTGTGTACGTGTTGGTCCTCAGAAGATCTGGCAGTGTGTCCAGAGTGCTTCCCTGCCTCACACCCATTGCATTATGGGATAGGCTCCAGCCTCTTGCATCCCTGAAAAGGAATTTATGTATGAATGAAATAATCAAATACCTGTAGGAGTCCAAAAGGTATCAACCCTCAAGGCACAGATATCTGTTGCCACATATTGATATATAAATGTAGATAATATTTACACAGCAACTCGTCTAGCTGGAGATCCATTGAATGCCTGAAACATCATCAGCATGAATGAACACACAGTAGAATAAGTGAAGGCAGTCTTGTATGGATGCTCTTACACCAACAAAGAACTGACACAACCCTCGTCTTCTTAACTGTGGATCTGACAGCCTGTCCTTGAATGAACTCCAAGACTGATTTCAAACCGCCATGATCGAATGTAGCTTCATTATGTTTCTGCAACTTGTTTTTATTTGTTTGGACATGAGGCTCAGTCGGGCCGGGGCTATATCACTTTTTCAGCTCCACAGACTTGTTTGAACAGTGAAATTGATATTTTGTCACCTCAATTTACCCAGAGTCGTTTACAGAGGCAGAGGGTGCCCCGCTCGGTGTGTAGTCCAAGATCTCCGAATCGAGAACAAGTCAGTTTGAAGTGTGATTGTAGCTACTTCAAGTCAGTAGCAAGACATGATTCAATTTTTAGTCACAGTAACGCCTAAAAAATAGGATATTATGTATTTATTTGTCACTCACCTAATGTGAAAGCTCCTTGCGCTGTGACTGTATTGCAAT
This sequence comes from Myripristis jacobus, assembly GCA_900302555.1. NCBI lineage: Eukaryota > Metazoa > Chordata > Actinopteri > Holocentriformes > Holocentridae > Myripristis > Myripristis jacobus. The sequence continues at coordinate 13,436 of OMLB01035558.1, read as the reverse complement.
AACAAAAGGCTACAATACTCCTTGTACTTGTTGCAAGTAGCAGATTGAAGTCGAAGTCCCTTTCTCTCCCCAGCTCTACGCCAACGAGTCCATGTCGGACCATGTGGGTTTCGCCCGCGTCTTCATCGAACTGATTAATGAAAATGATAACCGACCCATCTTCAGCAAACCACTGTACAACATCAGCCTTCCCGAAAACACACCCAGGGGCACGTCGCTGCTCCGCATCATGGTGAGTACCATAAGGAAGCACCAGACGGTATTTACATAGCTGTACATGTGATAAATTACTCAGTGGATTTTTGTTTTTATTTCTAAGCTGAATTATAACAAATGGAGTTTATGGTGACTCTGGAAACAGTGGCTTGGTCCCAACTCTGGAACAGAAATGAACCTAGTGAGGTTTTTTTTATGTCGTCATTTCAGTTTATTTTGAGTCGGATTTCAGAGTGGATTTGCTCATTTCAGCTAAGTTTTTATTGTTTAAAAATGTTTAGTTTTAGTTTAGTCTTTATTAGTCTTTGTATTAGTTTTATTGATTGATTGATTTATTGAATGAATGTAATATGGGGTAGTTATCAGGGGCAAGATGTAAGAAGTTCAGAATAGGTATTATAATACAAAAACACCACTTTCTCATGTCGACATCCCAGTCTCAGTAAAACCCAGCACCAACGCCTCCTCATTCTTGCTTGTTGTTGACAAATTTGACCAAATTGACAATTTTCTGTATATTTTTTTTTATTTTAGTTGAGTTTGTTTTGTAAGTACATCATATTCTTTCACTTAGTTTTTTTCTATAGTCTAATTTTCATTTTTATTTCAACAAATGACAATGTTTTTCACACCTAGTTTTGGTTTTTAGTTTAATTTTAGTTAACTAACTATTCTGGTTAGCTCTTAGCTCCCTCTTCAACATCAGCATGCTGATTCAGTCTAAAGATGGAGCATATCATTTTTTTAAAAATACGTTGTGTTTGTTTTTGTCTATTTAGATAGGTGTTTTTCAAATGAAGCAGCACTATGAGGACCCAAAAACTGGGACACACAGGAATTTGAAAGTCAGTTTTGTCTAAGTTGTGATGACTTACTTGATACTATCTAAATTGCCCTAATCTGGCAAATCTCACCCATCTGCTCCTCCATGCATGTTAAAATGAACACTAAAGCTGTGCAGAAACCCCGTTGTCTGCTCAGCTTTGAATTATGGAAGTTAATGTAAACGCCTATCACTGGAGGGGCTTCATTAGAAAGCATGAGGCAATAGACTGAAAGTTTATTTGGGTTGTTTTTGCAGACTTGGGGTTACAGAGGTACAGGATACTGTGGTTTCCTTGACACAGAGTCAGAGCTGAGCAGAGCTGTCATGGATATGAACGTTGTACGTTATGTATGGTTATAGAAACAGGGAAAGTACAGCGATACGCATTACAGTAGTCTCAAATAATATTCTAATATCACATTAACAAATCCTCATCGCCGATAATTAAATGTGAATGTGTATCACAGCAATTAAGCCTCTTTACCATGACAAGGTAAAACAGTGTACATTACATCACAGCAAAGGTTAAAGGGAGCTGTAAGAGGTGCAGTGGTGTTATGAACCACCGGCACGTTGCTAAGAGGAGGAATGAATCAATGAATTAATGAATTTAATCGGCCCTACATGGCTTTGATCAAACAATTAACAAAACAGCTGAAAATATATACATCTGAAGATTACCAGCCTTCAGTGCAGGACTATATTACATAAGGCTATAGCACTCCGATAAGGGACTTAATTAATGGGTGTGCAAAGCAGACGCCGATCAGAACAATAGGGAGAGAAAGGAGCAAGCAAGCAGAGAAACCAAACCTGAATAAAAAACAGTGCATGGCTATCTGCACATTTTTAGACAGCACTTCCTTAATCTTTGATGCACCTAAATCAAAGGAAAGGTGTGACAGATGTGAGCTGAAAAAGTGGCTCTGGTCATTCTTTCCTGCTCACACTGACGGCGTTGCAGCCACAGAGACAGGTGGCTCTTAATCTGTGCTGTGTTTAATGTGAGGCAGGTCAGAATCGATTTCCAACATGAAGGTATAGCGAGTATTGGTATTGGTACGAAAGCATGAAACTTCAGCTGGGGTTTTTCTTTGGAGATTGTGCAGTTTAATTTTTCATGTGCTGTTTGTATAATTCCAGGATCTTTGTGATTACCCTCAAATTGCCTCTGATTTAATGTGTCATATTTTGCATTTCCACTTATCTACCATTTGCCAAAAAGGCAACACATTCAAAGACTGCAGCGATGCCAATTCGAAGTGGATTGCTCTTATCAGTTGGCCAAACAACAGTAGATAAATTGCTCTGGATGTCTTCCTCAACAGACTTGTAAGAAATGACAGATAGAGCAGATTTGTGCTGGATTAATATTACGGATGCCAAGTGAAGTTTCCAGTAAAACTAATCCTGATTGAGTAGGGCTTAAGAATTATTAGCGAAAACTCGTATGTCAGGTTTGCATCGGATTTGTTCCCTTCAGGTCTGGTGACCTTTGTTGTTTCTCCTGATTCTTGTGTCCTTGAGGCCGCTCAACCCCATCGTCTTTGACTCCTGCCATGGATCAGAGGTCACCCTCCCTGTCCTGACTAACAGCCAGTAGATTAAGCGGAGCGGAACAATCTCCGGCCAGCTTCCCATAAGTCAGCATTATTATTCATTACCATTCATTCCTGTGACAGCACGCCCACTATCCACTAGATACAAGTGCAAAAGCACACTGTGAAAATCAATAGTGTTTATAGACTGGGTGCTCATGAAATGGAGATTGCAGGGCAATCTAATACCCGATAAGTCTGGCTGATGTTGGGCTTGCGCTGGAGCGTACGGCCAGCCGTGGAATCCTGATTGCAGGCTGTAGAAAGTGAATGGGGTGTAAATAGAATGAGATGTGAAGGCGCTCAGCGAGGACTGAACTGGCATGGATGGCAGCACCCGTATATGCACTGTTAGATGAGGGCCTTGGATATTCTGACCTGCCTTCTCTCTCTCTGACACACACACACACACACACGCATGCACACACTGTGTTGTCACTGGAGACACCCACACGCACACTGTTTAAACAGATGTTTCCCCTTCTCAGCTCCATTAATACCTGTTAGAGCTAGCTCGGCTTTAAGGTTGAAAAATGGCAACGCACACACACACACACACACACACACACATTTATATATATCTGTTCACACGTGCATTGCACAAATGCACACTCACACAATCACCTCCACCCCCCTGAACTCCCTTAAGGTGTAGACATGCCTAAAAGCCAGGGAAAGTCATAGCAAGCCTTTTCTGTCTAATATGCTGTAAAATTATCATCTCTG
>OMLB01035558.1:0-10050 GCA_900302555.1 Myripristis jacobus | reverse complement strand
TCTCTGCATACGTGTGCGCATGTGTGTGTGTGTGTGTGTGTGTGTGTGTGTGTGTGTGCACGCATTAACCTCCTGCACGTGGGCCTGTCATAATTTAGTTCATTAGTAATTTAGACTGTAGTTTACAACTGTTCTGATCCAATTAATAGTTGAGGCTGTTATTTATTTACATGCTGCAGTCTGTTCAAACAAATGACTGACGCCTCGCTGTTGTCTGTGTGAACAATGAGGTATTTATTTTGGACTGGGCACTGCATCATTATATTGTATAAATTATTTTATATAAAGCCTGAGGCAAGGCAGACCGAGACGTCCATGTAAATCCATCAGACCTCTGGGCCTCTGCTTCGTACTCTGTAGGCAGCAGTGGGATTGGGATTGGAAGGATGATAAAGGGGCATGATATCCCACTTGTACGCATAATACTTTGTATTATACATTAATATCAAACGAATCCCTCTGTGACTATATGTTGTAAAAGAAAGCGAGGTCAAACTAGCTTGGATGGCAGGCATCTCTGTGTGGAAAATTAATCAACACGCTGCCATGAATCAGCGTAGGTTACTCGCCTGTTATCCCCAGTGTTGTGTGTTGTATCACTCACTGACTGCAGGAATTGTATTATTCTTAGCAAAGAGGAAGTATTGACTGTGACATTATGAATACATGAGGCCCTAAAAAAACTACCTATGGTTAATATTGCAGGACGTTTAGTGTACTTCTACTTTGCTAAGGCTCAGAAATTTACACCTGTGCTAAATGCAACAGATGGATGGATGTTTCTTATGTGTCACAGTGATATGTTTTTTCCAGCTAGGTGGGGACCTTTGCTATTATTTATTTTTTCCAAATTGGTGAATGGAGAATGGTGATGGTGAAGGCGTGACATCAAAGTTAGCAACATGCCAAGACAAGAGACATATCAGAGCAGCATGTGGTGTGGTGCAGACATAGCATCTCTCTGCATTTCTAGTGCTGGGGTTTGTCATTTCGCATTCAGGAGCTGTGTTTTTAATGGTTATTTGATCAGCTTGCGAGACATTGCCTCTGGGGTTCCTGAAAAGTCTGGGAAGGGCTGCTGGCTATGGCTTGACATGTGGGCTTGCCCCAAGCCCCAGCTAATGCCCGACCTTCTTTTGTATTTTGTTTTTGTGTTTTGTCTCTCAGATATGTGCCAGTCTCACCCATTAATGCTGGATTTCACCGCAGTGAAAACCCCAAGGCGGTATGATGTGAAGGCTGGTACTAGCAACATATTTAACTTTGTACCCTTGCTGTGAGGTGCAACAGGTGGCAGCCAAATGATGTTTTAGCACCAAAAGCCAGGTTGGCCTTATGAACGCGCACAGTGTTGTAGCTCACCTCTGTTCTGATTGGTCGTTTTTGCTTGCTAAAATATGCACAGAGTGAACAAATTATGCTGGAGGCCTTGCTGTACCCTTTCACACGTTCCATGTCTGACTCATGTCAAACTGTAGAAATCCTTTTCATCCATCTCTTTGCCTTCATCTACATCCCCCCCTCTTAAGTGATGCAGATTTCATAGCTGAAGTCAATGTTTTATGGCGAGAACAGGCATCCCAAATATTTTATACACTCTGGCCCAGATTCATTTCCACCTCCTCCAACTGCTCTTTATCCCTCTTATCAAGAGTGTGAGTTCATATGATACTCAATTTATTAAAACTTCCCAAAATTATTGCACCCCGTATAGCATCTTTTGAAAGGTGACAAAGACTCGAAATGTAAGAGTTGGGCCATTCATAATTGCTGTTGTCATTCCTGTAAGATGTGAGGCAAACATGAGGTTTTACCATCTCAAATCAGATCAGAAAACAGTTATAAAGGATGCTTATGGTGCAATGGTGCCAGCCCTGGTGGATTAGCTTTAAGCTGATGCACGCTATTCACCCGTACATTTGGCGATGAAGGGGCTTTGTGTTTCCACAGAGCTCTTTTTGAGTTGTTCTTTGCTCCACGGCTTCATATGAATGAATTTATCATGAATGAGACAAAAATTATGTGCTTTTAGCTTAAGCAACTGAGGTGCAATAGCAGAGAGGATCAACAAAATTGTTCCAATAAAAATGAAACTGACGGTAGTTTGGCTTTCACAATGAGGTAATGATGTGCAAAAAGCTGTTTTTTGCAGGTTCTCTGACCATGAAAATGTTTTTTGCAGCCATGTATATTAATAACGTTAAAGAAGGTGGTCTGTATACTGTATAAAGAGGGTGGGTCTTGCACGATGTTTATATAATTCTTAATACTTATGCTAATTGATGTTATGCATATTGGTTACGGTGCTGTTCCCAGTGGTTTTAAGAAGTGCCAAACAAGCAATCCGATAATGCAGTTGAAATGCTTTGTTTGGGTTAATATTCATAGTTCATCTGATCAAAGCTTATGTACAACCTTAGTCAGTGCATTTCTCAGTGTCCGCTCTTGCATTCCCCATGGACACTTTTGCTCAACATGCAAAGACACACATGCACATACACACACACGTACATACACACACATGCACACAGGCGGCAGCTGTTTAATATTTATGGTCTGCAGCATTACTTATCATTATAAATATTTATTGTGATTTACTCTGTGTCCGGGTCCCTTTCTCTCTCGCTCTCTTTCTCTGTCTCTTCCCTACCCTGGAGACTTTAGACAGCTGCTCATATCAGTACAATCACTCTGTGTTTCTCTCTTTGGACTTCTGAGCATTTGCCTTCTTTCATTTCTTATTAATTGCATGCCCTCAGTTGTTGTTGCTGTTGTGTTTTTTCAGTGTCTCTCTGTTTTCACCATCACATCGCTAATGGTTTTCAGGTGTTGCACCGTTTCTCTGCCTCCCTTTCTCATTTTTTCTCACTTCCACTCTTTCTTACTATAACTCTGTGTATATAAGTGTATTTTCTGGGGGAGCAGGAATATATGCATGTATAATATGCATATACAGTAGAAGTACTTTTTGCCTGAACCCTTCCTTCTTCTTATCTTTAACTTAGTGATGATGGATCATTTATGAGATAACATTCATCTTGAAGCACAGATCTGTCTGACCAGAAGCATACATATACATTATCACCTGTGGGTGTGTACACAACTAGTCGGTTAGGGAGTCCAGGTGGCATAAACCAAGCTTGTTTTACCACTGTCTTGTTCCCCCCAGTGCCTTTTATGGGCTCCATGCAGATGCTGTGTGTTTCCGAGCTAAGGCGCAATGATAAATGCCTCTGGTGGAATGTTATAAATTACTGAGAGGAGGATGTTGCATCAACACCACATTTTAGGCAGGCCTTTACGGGGGAAGTTGCAATAGTAATTATAATTCATTATTGTAATAAAAAGGGTGAGGCCTGGCTCTCTCTTGCCAGTGGAAGCTGCGTGGAGTTAATAATGGAGCACTTATTATGGGTGTCCTGACATTGTGAGGTGGGGTGTGATAGGTGGGCAGGACAGCAGCAACGGAGGGACCGGAGACTCAATATTCCCAGAGTGCTGTGGGGTGGGTTGATATCAGCTCTCTGGAGAAATGTGATTGCGGAGGACTCCAGGATCGATCTCCATCTGTTCATTTCTTTGTTTGCTGGTTAATTTCTCCATTCATCACATAATATCTCAGACACCACTGATCGGATTTGGACAAAAATTGGGGAAATGATGCATCTCACTGCTTTCCAGCAATTTCGCAATTACATTGTTCAGCCCATGGTGGTGCTACATTGTTTGTTCTTTCTTCCATATGTCATTTCCAATAACTCAGACACCACTGATCAAATTTAAATTTTGAGAAAATGAGAGCAAACACTGCATCTCTACACTGCAGAGCAGAGACTGCTACAACCACACATTTTTAGACAGGCTTTTAAACTTATACTTAATGTTAAATGTAGGTTGCCTGTAAGGTTAAAGATGGTTCTGTTTAGATAGTTTAATATTTGAAATAGTTTGAAATAGATAATAGAAATAGTAGATAGAGGGTTAGTGAAAATGTCCATACAGGAAGCATAAGCAAGTGAAGCGAGCAGCTGTGCTTCAGGTTTAAAAAAAAAACTGGTTGTGTTGCTGTTTCAGTAACATGTCACAGATGTACCATGCCTCCAAGCACTGGCATTGGCTGGAAACTGCATTGAACTTGCATTTTGTTCACACTGGGTGCTGCAAAGATGGACAAAGAGAGGCTTATCTTGGCTGCAGAGAAGCATGTGCCTCTGATGTTTCCAGCACATATTACAAAGACCTGAACAAAGACGCATTGGTGGAAATTGCAAATAATTTAAATTAAAGTAAGCTACCTACCATAGATAGGTGCTCACTTATTTTTGTCAGGAAATAGGTGCAAAATTAACCCCCATTCTGCAAGAGGACTAGTTCCCATTTTTAGTGACGTGACAGGATACTTTCCAAGGCAGTGTGTTTGATTAATCACTTGCTCATCTGCAGTGTGGGTTAGGTGTTAAACAGTCAAACTAAAACTGTATTCATCCTCTGAACCTGCAGCTATACGCATTTTCTCTATAAACCCTTTTGCATGGTTGTTAATTATTGGCTCACACTTGACTTTATCATGTACAGGTTACTATATGCAACATTCATGCTTCGTTTTATGATGAAATGGTCAACAAATTATAACTATAGGTGACAAACACATCCATGCAGTGTCTTCTTGCAGGTATTCAGTGTGTTAACTTTCTCCCCAGTGTCCTCCTCATCTTCCTTTGCATCCTCCCTTGTCTTGTCGTGTTAATCTCAGTCCTTAATTGTTCAGGACGGCGACATCGAATGAGAGATTTAGGCAAGGGGAGGTTGAAGGCCCGATGAAAAAAGTCAACCCACCAGCTACACAGTGCTCATTGTCAAGGCGTTTCACTGGCAGCTCAAACTGTATCTCCAGCTTCTGTCTACAGTCCCTGTCTCTCTCTCTCTCTTTCTCTCTCTCTTGTTCCATACCCCTCTCTCTCTCTCCTCACATCATTATATACTGGCTTTGTATCCACACGAGTAATACCACTGCAGAATATCTCTTGCAAGCTGTCTGAGTGTACTATGAAGACATCCATTCCTCTTTATTGGACTCCTCTTTTACAAAGGTATACATTGTTAAAAAGTGGTTTCATTGTTAAAGAGGTGTGCTCTCTCTCTCTCTTCCTCTCTCTCCCCCTCTCTCTGCTGTCTCTGTCTCGCTTTTTTCTGGGTGGTCAGGAGATAATAGAAACAGCCTGTTCAATTCTGTCGGCAGGCTGCAGTCGCCGTGAGCGCTCCCACCTGCTCGTTAATGGTTTAGGGAAATAAAGCAGTCGTAAAAGTGTGCTCGCCATCGCCATTACGCTAAAGTGTCCGCAGTAAAAACGCACACGGCTCCCATCAACCCCCATCGGTGCTCTAGGTCACAGCTGGGGGATTGCTGAGGGATGCTGCGGGTCTTCCTCAGATCTAAAGGAGGTGAAGGATTCTCCGTCAGGGACCTGTCGCTGAATAGGTTAGAGTCTTTGCCTCCTGTCCCACAGCTTCTTTTGTAATGTCCTTTCCCCTGTGTCAAATGCAAACTCTGAGATTTGCAGCGGACACATTAAGGATGGAGGAGTCACTGCTCTTATTCTTTCCTTGGTACAGGTCACTGGAGTGCTGAGGGAGTAGCCCCTTAGGGTATCCCCAGGCAACAATTTTTCGCTTGGCTCAAACATTCATTTCTAAGTTTCTATGCTTTCCACCAGGCTGCTGTTCTGGCATCTCTGTCTGTCTAGTAGTATTGATTAGAACAAGTACAAGTTCTGTTCAGCCCCATGGTGCACAGATGGAAACAAAGAGGAAGGATGCAGTGGAGGTAAGGAAGAGGACAAACACTGTTAAAGGGAAATTCCAACTTAAAAAATATGAACACTATGTAAAACATTGGATCAGCGATTTACATTTTTGTTTGCTTGCTTTTCCGGTGTCGTTTTGTTTGTTTGATGCTGTTTTTTTTTGTTATTCCACGGAAAGAGAAATGTTACCTGTCAGGTTTCAATCTCAACCTGAAAAAATAAACGAGTAAGGGATTCTGTGGAGACTCACTCCGTTGTTAGAAAAACATTCAGAGAGAAATCCAGCATAGAAGAGGGAGAACACACTTGTTTCTCCCAAGATCCACTGAGGCTGTAGCCGCCCTCTGCAGGCCTTAAGGTTCACGATTTTATGAACATAAAAAAATAATTGCACCCCAATGGCATGTTCAGACCAAACGCAAAGTGGATTTTTGCAGCACGGACTTGCACGTATATGGCTGCAAATTTTTCACTTGAGTTCAAAAACTTCAACTCAATGACACAAATGACCGCATGGTGTCCTCCTGCATCTGTCAATACAAACTGGACATTGGACATGGGACATTTTTTCTCATCATCTGGCGCATATTGTATTTTAATGTTATTTTTGAGAAATAAATGTGTGACAGTTAAAATATTTTTTTCTTAAACCATTGCATTGCTCTTTTGCCTCCCTTTGCTTTTCATGCCCAAAGTGTTAAAAAGTTGGAGTGGGCGACACAACCTGCCCCTCTGTGGATCCACAGCCCATGACTTTTGATGGGAAGATGTTCCTCTTAGGTGCATAGATAAACCATAGGGCATAGGGCAACCAAAGGGAGTTGCTACAATCGCACAACCATGGCCCAGCTTTGGACTTCACACATATATATGCAACATGTTAACATGGAGAGGCTCACTTTTAAAAACAATTGCCTTGTGAAATGGTGATGTCCCAGTCACACAACATTATTGATGTGGAGATTGATGTGTGATTTTGTTATAGTTAGAGGATAGAGGAAAAGTGAGAGACTTCGCCTCACAGGGATGCTGCATGAGAGCAGCTTACCAGAGCTGAGGAAGATAACTCGACAAACATGTCTTCATCATCTCCCTCACAAAGACTGTCAGAAACTGGACATCTTCACTCTAGTGTGTGTGTGTGTTGTGCGTGTTTGTTATCGTTTCTGTATAGCTGTGTGTAGGTATGTGCTGAGACAGAGGGGTTGTCTGTGTTTGACAGCTGGCTTTGACAGCCAGTAATTGGTTTCCTTTTCCATGCCTCTCCTTTCTCAAAGCTCCAGCAGAAAAAGCAATTTTAGGAGCCCATCAATTCAAATTCCAGTTCACTCAAGATAGAAAAGCTTGTGGAGTACTGACCTCCTACCCCCTCCTTACTGTCCCTGAGATAGCAAGGCTGATAATCTGTTGCTGCTACCCCCTCTTCACACACAAACACACACCCACACACACACTCAAACTGCTCCCTCTCGCTGTCAACCATGAGCAGAAGCTCTCATTTCCACCTTCCTCTGGAGAGCAATTAAATGTGATGATTGGAGTTTATACTGTAAACTACTGGGAAGCGTATTTATTTACCCCAAGACTGAATAAACTTTTGGAAACACCTTGCACTTTTGCCCATAGATTTTTCACATTACCTTGCACATGCAGAACCACACACACATGTGGGTCTGCGCAATATGGACAAAATCAATCAAATCATCAGAATCATAATCATTGTGATATCTTTGACCAAAGAGCTTGATATCAATATTGTGAGATTTTTGATGAACAATAATTAGTTATGTTTATATGATGAGCAAGCAGGTACAGTAGAGGCAAATGATAGATCAACAGGAGGAGTCTAATAAGCTAAACTGCATCCCTTTACTGTCCATAAAAGCAGGGAAAGGCAATACTTATGCCGTATCATGTTATTATGATTTCCAAAGTCCCAGACGATATATAGTCTTATATCACAATATCATTATAATATCGATATATTGCACAACACCAAACACATTCATATGCACACAAACCAACACGCAACATACACCCAAGCATACACAGACATCCTCTCACACTTCGATTAAAATGTATGAAAACACATACACCAGCACACTATTACACAGGTGCACCCACATGCATACACCCATACAATCACCCTCAGAGCTGTGTGTGCCTGCTGGCTTGCCTCTGTGATGGGAAGAAACACATCATTTAACCAAACTGGTCAACTGAGAACTAATTTCTCTTTTGTAGTTACTGACTGAGCACCCCAGGGCTTGCAGAGTGTATATTGGCAATCAGCACTGTGCCGACTCTTTCTGCAGCCACTCCTTAACAGCTTAGTTTGGATTTGATCGGGACGCTGACTTTGATACTCTGGTGCCGTGCTCTTTAGTGTCGGGGAGACTTTCCCCAGTCAGAGTCCACTGTTCATCCAAGACATTTAAACTCCGTCCCATGTCCCATGTAAAATCCCTTGAAAAGCTCTTTCCATTGTATTTTAATTAAGGGTGTGAATCTTGGGCTTAAAAGAGATTCAAGCCTCTATTTTCATGGCGGAGCGTTGGGTGTTGGGTGTTGGGTGTTAAAACTAAGTGGCAAGCTGTTTTTTGCAATATTTGACACCAGTTTTATCTTGGCAATGAGCACTATCCTGATGTTATCTGGGAAGAGGAGGTTGGCACAGGAGTTAATGACACTAGAAGGAGGAATTCACTATTAACAGGTGGAATATTTGGTTGGATTTCAGCAAATGGCAATCAAATCAGCTTATCTCACCCCTTTAAAAACAACGCACTCCCCACTACGTGCACTAGCACTAGCATTTTGTAATGTAAAAGATTTCACCAGTTTGTCCAGTCCTCTGTTCTCTTCTCTTCCATGCAGACTAGGTTTACACAGCACCCAAAAATGAATTGACACTGCACATATTGTGATCAGTATGTCCCATTTTAAGGAAAAATGTTATTTCTGGAGATGGTTTCAACTGGGTCATCATTTTTTCTTTGCTTATTTGCATATTTGATGACAATCGATCACACAGTAACAGCATGATTGCAGCAAACTTTGTAGAATGATAAACATTGATTCCATCATTTTGCTGGTTACCTATAATTTATTTCCCTGTCACGATTTCCTTAAATGAAAGGCTTGCATTCAGTTCGTCATTAGTGTATTAAAGTGCACACATGGTGCCACAATTATCAATTGTGAGAACAGCAATAGTATTTTTACATGATTTACATGTTTATATGAAGGCTGAATAAACTGACAACCCATAATAATGCTGACTGAAGTAACCTATTATTTCAGTTTCCAGAGAAAAATGTGGAAAATGGAATTTACTTAAACACACACACACACAGGCACGCTTGTTTCATTCCTTGCCACTATCAAGTTTCAGCAATTACAGCCACACTTCTGAACCACATGTTCATCGCCGCTATGGACCTTTTTATACAGGAAATAAGACCCCCAGGGTTCAGACACTACTTTTGCGAGACTTTGTTAGAATGAAGTGGAGGCATATAGCTGCCCCTGATATTTTAGATGAGGATGTGGCGTGACCAATGATGATGTTTTTCACAGTTTAAACTTCGAGTTATAGCCATAAGTAAAGGCAGTTATGCATCCTATAGGCAGCAGTGGAGAACAAATGCTGGTAGAAATCCAGCCAAGTAGCCCTACAGACATTTAAGGTTATTCTTTATCAATTTAAAAGCATAAATTTGATATGCAAGTACTCATTTCTCTTGCTTGGAGAATTTATATCAGTGTGAAACAAGCAAGCATATCATTCAAGAAGGGGTTCATGTGATTTTTGAGGAAGTCTGTGCCACTGTGCCTCCATCAACTAACGCTGGGAAAATAGCACGGCACATATCACTGTCACTCAGACCTGCTTTTGGCTGCCGAAGGCAAAGGTGATAATTTATGCCGAAGTGGCACCAAAATTGCACAGCGCCACTGATCTGCATAAGAAACACACCAGTCCACCCATCTAGGCACTGGCAAGCTCAGTTTAAGTCAAGTCAATTTTATTTGTATATCCCAATAGTACAAATTACAAAATTGTCTCAAGGGGCCTTACAGCAATACATCCTCGGTCTTCAGACCATGAAAATCCCAAACCAGTGGAAACAGCCAAAGCCAGTTTAATTGTTACATGGGGCTGAACTAATGAACCCAATAGCTAGACACAGAGAGGCGAGGTGGCAGGAATATGGCAAAAGATTAATATTTATTGCAGGGTTGA
>OMLB01035554.1:0-10199 GCA_900302555.1 Myripristis jacobus | reverse complement strand
GCGGAGGGGGGGGACAGTATGTGGAGGCGTGATTAATGTAGATGTCAGTACCGGCCCTCCCTCCCTTGCTCCCCCTCAGCATCCGTAATGACACCTGGGGAAGGCAGAATGGGCCTACCTGCAGCCCAGGCTCCCTCAGCAGGGCATGATTCTTCCCCATGATCCTCCTCTGTCAGCAGTCCTGTCACTGGGCTCGGATCAGGCCCTTATTAATGGGCCTCTCTGTCACACATAGATATTAAGTTGTGCTCTGCTCCACACTATCCTCGGCAGTAACACACAGAAACACGCGCACACACGACACAATCGCTCGCATACATACACTGCGATAGACACACACACACACACACACACACACAAAACACACCACAATAAACCCATAACTCACAAACACATCACCACATGTAGGCTACGGCAACAGTCACAAGTTCTGCCGATTCCTTCCCTGCATGGCGAAGAATCAATTTCCTCACCTTTCTGTAGCCCCTCCCCTTCGGTTCTCTTTACACACACTTCACATTAAACCCAGTGCAAAATTATACTGAGGAAGTGACAAACCTTTCAGCGGGATGCATTACACAACAGCAGTGAATAAGATCCATGCTGTTGCAGTGGGTGGGATGGCCACAAAGCAAAGGCTCAGTGAAACCACTGTCCAGCTCACTGTTTAGAGAAAAGTGGCAGGCTGGATACGGAGAGACCCTCCGTGAAGCAGCTGGCCAGGCCTCAGCTGCCACAACTGCTTTTCCTATTTAGGCTTTTGGCTTGAATATGATGCATGGGAGAGAGAGGACTTTGCAAGGACCTCCGTTTCTGGAGACATCACACAAGTAAACAGATCTGGGTTTATCCAGGCCAATAAAGCATACAGAGGAAGTTGTTCTCAGGGCTGCGGCACATGCTAACTTCTCTACTCTCTGATACTCCCAAAGAGGGGCTTATGGAGGAGGCCCGGACAGACGCACGGACCAGGCGGGAGCAGCATGGAGAACATGACATCTGAGCTCAGTGTTGAGAGAGGCTTCTATCAGCAGGACACGAGCTGTGTGTGTAATACGTCGACCTGTCTTCATCTGCTTTCGCGTGAAGGCTGAGGACTGAGGATGGAAGAGCACTATCAAATGTTACAAAAAAAAAAAAATGCATTACTACTGCTTTTCATGTCAGGTTTAGCCATGTACCTGTCCTGTTGGTCTCGTGAGCTTTCATGGTGGATTTAGCAGGAAATAAGACACTTAACAGTATTTGTGTTTCTTTACAAATTTCAAAGGATATGCAGCTTCTATGATGATGTGGCACATTGTACAGCATATTCACGTGTATCCATGTCGACCAACATAAATGTATGGAACTACAAGGAATTCCAAGGTTGCTACTGCTACTGCTACTGTGAGATTTTTTTCCCTGTTTTATCAGGAGGAATCCTGACCCAGTTCATATTTAAAGATATTTTTTTGGCATTTGTTTTATTTGACAGCCACAGGAGAGAAAGACAGGAAAGGCAGGGGAGAGAGAGGATGACATGAGGTCGAACTCAAGCCCAGGACGCTGTGATCAGGACTCAGCCTTAACACGTGGTATGCACTCTTACCAGGTGAGATACCAGGGCGCCCCCTCAGTTCATATTTTATGTGTGAGATGAACTTTTTGTGACTCAAAACCTCTGTCCACCTTCCATGATTCAAAGACGGCTATAGCAGCTACCTTTCCAAAGGTAAGAGACTTCCAGGCAGATATGAAGAAACTTTGATTCATGATAATGTTTTTACTGTGGAGGCTGAACACCCTGGAGAGGACTGAGTTCATTCAGGATTCATCCTAAGTCAAGTAAATAACATGAAGGAATGGATGTACATATGAAAAGGATATTACATCAGTTACTCTGAATTCATTTCATCTCCTGATAGCATTATTAAAAAAACAAAATCCCCTATGTACACTATAAAGAGTAAAACACCTCCACTTCAGACAGGATCACATCTGAGTTGCTCGTCAGTATCATCTGGGAGCAGATATTCCCAGCTCAGTGTCTGGACGTCCTTCTGCATGAGGCTCACTCTTCCAAAAATAAAGCTGGGTTTCCAAAACTGTTAAATGCTCCATGACCTTGATGGGAGGTCCAGACATGGCCTGTTTGCTGAAGTTGTTCTACACCTGTGGATCAGGCAGAGGAAGAAGCCAGTCTTTATTGCCTCTGGCTGTTGTGATCACAGGGAGAGTGTGGCAATAATTCACACCTGAGCTCAGAGGAATTCCCCCAGGTAGGCTGGAGAATGTGTTCACAGGTACCTTGGGAACATCTTGCAGATAAATAGGGCTGTATTGCTCGCATATAAGTTGGTTTTTTGAGCGGACTCTTTCAGGTGAACATTGGGAGCCGACCTGCATATCTGAAAAGATGCTTTATTAGTTGAAGAGCCTGCCCTATGTCACAGTGGAAAATTGTTGGCAATGAGCCAATAAAGATGAAAAAAGTGTTTTAGACTCCGTTTTTGAGTAATTCAGTCTCTTCTATTGTCGTCCTACAATTACGTGGTGCGTTTCTACAGAGAAATCAATCAAGCATCACAATTAGTTAGGGAATATGTGAGACTTGCTGTTACTGAGTGCACATCACCACATCCATTCACATGTTCCCTGTTTAATGTTAGAATCAGGCTGCAAAGATACCACGTCTCGCTAAAACACAGCTGGCTAGTTAGCTCTATGGATTTTACTGTAACAAAAATAATGCAAAATCATGTCATTTTGGCAAATAGAAGGCAGAGTCAGATTCTACTAAACAATTTAAGCAACGGATGGGCAGAAACACTTATCACTAACTCTGGCTCACTTTGCAAAACCACAAGATACTTAACAAAGAGTTATTTGGGAGCCGTGAGAGCCAGCTACCATTGTCGAGATGAGCCAAATGATCTGACTCATCTAACAAGAATTGGAACTCACAACATTTACAAGAAGACTGTGAGTAAGTCTTCAGCAGCGTAATAAGTGATGAGGAGTGAACGCTCATTAGACTACTTAGATGCAGTCTAAAAGGGAAATTGATATTAATCATGCAATTTAACTTTATTAAATATTATCTTATGAAACTTGAGATAATACAAATTGGATGTTGTTCCACAGTTGAAAGCATTTCCTAGCCCAAACATAAAAGACCTAAAAGTTTATTTCAAAACAGCGTCTAAGTCATAGCGTGAGGAGACTCTCCCCTCGTTAGATCTGTGAAAACAGGTTGTATGAACTGCACGGTGAGCCAAGTTCAGATGCAGGGAATCCAAATAAACTCCTCAGGATTATCCGTCTCCTACCTCCATTTAATTTATCATCATTATTTTGTTCTTTTTCATGTCAGCCTCACTTTTACTCCCACCTTTCCATTAAATTCCACCCTACAAACCAGATTCCTGTCATATAAGGAATTTCACTGGCTAGGTGAAAAACAGCGCATTCCCAGGGTCCTCGGAGCTGTAGCTCATTAGTTGGCCTACTTTTCCCGAGCACAGTCTCTTAATCTGCCTCTGGAAACTCCTCTCAACTGTCATCCCCCACCTAGGGCAAACCTAGATAACAGGGTGCTAGTCACTGTCATGACAGGACAGGGTAAACAGTTTGGTTCAATGAGGGATGGGCAGCAGCCGCTAATGAGTGAGAAGTGAATACTTGAGCTCTGACAAGTCAGAGGAGAGGGAAGGAAGCGAGGGAGGGAGGACAAGGGCTTCTCAAGCTTCTATCCACCCCCCTTCTTTATCAGTCAGGGCCCTGGCCTTCCTCTCCAGTCCTCCTCCTCCTCCTCCTCAGACCCACAGCCACAGACATCATTAGCGGGACTCTCAGTGAATTCTGCTTCCCCTGGATTGTCAATCCCGCAGCCCTGCACGGCTGGTGGAGGGCAGGGCTGGCTTCGTGTTAGACATGGGGAAACCCAAACCCTCTCAATCAGTCCTATGTATGATTGTCTTCCTTAGGGAGGGGAGGCTGTCATTATTTTTGGGCATCTTATTAGGCACCCTGTGACAGAAAAAAATCAGCAGTCCCATAAGAAGACCCAACCACATGTGCTGGTTTAAGGTATCGATAACAATAAATTTTCCCAACTGCTTAAACTGATGTGAACATAGACTGCCAATTCTCAAGTTTTGTGAATGTAGACTAGCTGGCTGATGTTTTTTAAGCAAGATAGTTTTTTTTTAAAGGATAATTACACCCACAGTGAATGTCAAGCCCATCCTCCAGCATGTCCCGTCTTCCAAAAATAATTCTTGGTGAGTTTTACATGCTATTATCAGACAGTTATGATAACTGTCTTGCCTTGCTTCCATACCTCTAGACATCATTCATTTCCATTTAACTCCTAGCAATAACACAGCCACATTTCTGAGATAGCAAGCCAAGTATGGTAATGTAATCCATGGAGGAGGTGTGTGCATCAGCTTTCGTTTTGACTTTGCCTAAACCTAATGTCTACGGCATTAACCAAAAATGCAAACAACAGAACAAGGCAGAGGCAAAACACTGCAGCAGCATAGTGATACCAGAGCAATGTCTGACTCAGTTACACTGGAAATCCCTCCTCATACAGCACTTCTTACTAAACTGTAAAGGTCTTTCTTGGTCATATTCTCACATCATTCCAAGCCTCTGAGCTGAGGAAAATACTTTTTTTCTGCCTGAAAGTAGTTCCTCTGAAATAGATTAGAACAAAGTGCTAGTAAGCAGGTTTTCTTCTTAAACTTGTAGACAGATGTAAAATGAGTAGTGATAGCTACTGCAGCTGAGCAGACAAGGAAGACAGTACCAGCTACAGAAACTCAGACTTCATCAACAGATTTCCAAGGAACTCCAAGGAAGAAGGAACAGATTAATATGAAGACACTGAGGGCAAAATGCCAAATCCCTAATCACCAAGGATATTGCAAAAATCAAGACAATCATGAATTTCACAGACTACCACCAACTTATGCTCACTTAAATATTGGAGCATCTCTGCCCTCTGTCCTCAGCACCCTCTGGAGTGAGTCAGATACTACGGCAAAGATATCAAAGAGGGCAAAAGAATAGAAAATGTGATGGGAAAACACAATCTGGAGACTGCTATTGTGTTCCTACTTGCTCAGTATATAATCAAATCATGTGCAAATCATGTGCCATCGATTCCTATCAAATGGTAAGTGCTGATCCATTCAAGTGCTGGCCACTCTAGATGTTGCATTATTCTTCCTTGGTACAAGAACAAGCTGATAAACAGAGGGCATCTCACAGCAAATCTGTGGGCTTCGCCACAGTGAGACCGTGTGCAGTTTTAAGGTGGATTATGTAGTCCATAAAATCAAATTTTAATTAAACCTCCTTAAAGCTGGACACTGAAGCTTCTGCGCTTTAAACCGACGACACTGGTGGAACCACAAAATCAATAAACACCATCTAGGGAGTGTTAGACAACCTAATTGGTGGAGGTCATAATGGAGGACCGAAAATAAGAAAGGTAATGGTGCACTTATGGTTTGCAGAGCAGCCTTTTGATATACAATCAGGAGGAGTCAGGCTTCGTGACAGAACTCCTGTGTAGTTACAGTTTTATGTGTCTTAATAGTTGACAACTCAGAATCAATGATGGAAGATTGGAATGATAGTGAGATTTGTGGCCGTAATCTCAAACAGTTTAAAGTCATCCATCACAGAAAACGAAAGTTATTAAAATGATATGCAGGTTGGCTAACTCTCTCCCTAGCACTCCATTTTTCAATGTCACATCTGCCCTAATTTCTCTTGGCCTATGTTCATTTAAGAAGGATAGGACCGGTGTGCCTGTTTCAATTTTTTATTACTGTTATCAACTCGGTGCATGAGAAGAGCCAAACCAACAGTTATTTTCTCCTGCTCACCCACACGCACGTCATAGTTTTTGTCACAAAACAGCGCCATTACACAAGCCACTGAACCTCACTGTATTCCAAAAACCCTTCCAACCAGGGCACAGAGCTCTATATATCCTTGTTTTGGCCAACACAATTCACCATCTCCAACAACGTGGGCATGTTTGTTTTCTGTGGTTGTGTTCACAGACGACCACAACTTCTCACCTGACCTCGAGCAGAAGAACATCATGCTGCCAACAGACTTTTGTTACTCTCATGAAAGTCTGAAAAGCCAGATATTTGACTAATGTTCTGCTCAGGCAGCTAGTGAATGATCATATCTTTAAAAAAAAAAACGCACACAGCATGACATTGTAACTGCTGTTACTATAGCCGACACTATGAAACTCATTTTCAGACACAATTTTGTATAAACTTTGTTTTAGGTAAACCCTAACTTGTTTATGTTAAATGGCTGTTTGTATTGTGCTCAGCTGAGATTAGCCTCTAATAGTGTGCTTCATTACCCTCTCAACTAAGCACTTCCTTTTGGACTGGATCCCAGAACAAAAACTATTAATGCTCTTCTTTTCCCAACTCAAGTTCCCCTCTCCACTCCACAGTGCAGACTGGCTCTAATCATGACCAGGAAATAAATATTCCCTTCCTCAAGTATGTTAAACTGTCTGCAATTTCTTTCACCTTCAATCAGGTGATAAAGGGGAAAACAAATGAATCACAGTATTCCAATATGTTATCCCTCTGGTCTGGGAGAGTTTGACCTGTTTGGGGAACGTCCTGTTTCCAGAAACAAATGTTTGTTCCATGCTTTAGATGGAGAGACTGAGCAGCACAATTTGACAATACCCAGGTTGATTTTCTGTGGTTCACAGTGAAGAACAGGCGGCATAACTATAATAGCAAGCACCATTGGGAAAAAAAAAAACAAAAACACTTTAAATCCCCAAATTCCCACTCATTTTCACCATTGCAGTTCTTGGCCATATATTTTGGGCTATTATGGACTCTAAGGTTGAGGGTTATCCCCCCTTCAATGGACAACCCCGCCTCTGCTTGCTGAGGACTATTGAATGAATCAATCGATGGGAATACACAACTGCAGTTCAAACTTAATTGTCCCCCGAAAATGGAAGGTGATTTAGAGCCTTAGGTCAGAGTCAATCCCAAATGACACATTAGGGCAACCACTCCCCGCGCCAGACCAGAGACACCATGACCCCATTGGGATAGACAACTATGTAGACAACAGGGACCCCCAGGCACTATAACAGCCAAAAGTGCCCCAGTGGCACCCATCTGAGCCCGGCGGATGGCCACGCTGCCTCAGAATTACTGAGAGGCATGAACTCGCACCAGCAATCAGATGCACAACACAACAAGCAAAATGGCAGTTGATGGCATTTTGCAGAAGGCTTGGCAAACAGCATCTGGCAAGCACACATGCACGCCTCACTGAGGGGTACGCTGATTTATTTCATGACTGATATCAGAGACGGTACATGAGAAGAGGCCAGAAGAGGCTGATGCTCAGCTGTATCGTAAAATGATCGGGTAACAGAACAACGGCGGCATCTAAGTGGATTCCACAGGGTGTAAGTGGATTCCACGGCGAGCAAGTGTCCACAGTCACTCATAACCTGTGACCTCTTCCTGTGTTTGCTAACTGTCTCTCACAAATAATTCCAACCCCCCCTCCGGCTGAATGAATTACACGGACAGTATGGATTGTCATCATCCCTTCAGTCCATAATGAAACCAGCCTTATGCCCCTGACATTTCCATCCCCCAGGGCCAGGCCTTGCCCAGCCACAGCCTCGTACCCTGGCCTTGCCGCTTCACACTCTAATTGCTGCCTCATAAGCAAGCACCACAGCAACAAATCCAGTTAACGACAGTGGCATATTGATCGCTCGCAGGCAGGCAGGCAGGCAGGCAGGCAACACCCCTCTCCCTAGGTGTGGGAGGAGGGGCACTGTGGCTTTTAAAACCTGAGGGATGGCCTGCACCCAATAAAGAGCAGGTCTCTGTGACAAAATAAAAACCAAAAGAGGGTCAGAGTGATACAATTACTGCTCGGCAGGTCTGACCCTGACTGTAGACCAACAATAGACTGCAGGATGTCTGTGGAGAAGGGGGGCAGAGAAGAGGGAAACCCTCATTACAGAGCCAGGCTGGAAGACCTGTACAATTTGCTCCATTAATGAGTGCTGAAGAAGCACTTTCACACCGTCCCAGCAGAGCCATTACGGGCCAAGTCAGAACACTGGAGAAGTCAGACTTCACACCATGCCACAAATACTGTCGGAAGCACGGGGACATTAAGCCAAACAGACCTGAAAGCTATGAATATACAAAGGCTGCTCAAGTAGCAGCCTATAAATCCCTGCTGCCATCAATACAAAAATGCAGCACTGGTAGTAAAATACTTTATTGTTACATGGTATGTTAATCATAATTTCACTTTATCCATGGTGTTTTATTGTATTTTAAACATTGTAAACAACTCTAAACATGGGATATAACAAGTGTTCTGCCAGATATCGCGCAACCTCAGATATTTCATGCAACAAACAGCATGCCTAATTGGAACTGGAAACAGAAATCATATTAGGCAAACTACTCATTTACATACTAAAATAGAACAAAGAAAAACAATGCTGCATTTCCTTCTAATTTATTAGCATGGTGGATGTTAAATTGTGAACGCACAGTTAGTTGTGATAGAATGAGGCCAAACACGGGGAAACTGAGAGAGAGACTGCCGTTCTGCTTAGGTCTAACATCCATCAAAGGTATTTTTTTTCCAACACAGTCACAGATAGTTCAAACATTACTGTAGCTCGTAAACATCACAGTTGTGAGCAACCATCAAAGAGCATTTTTAGCACATTCCCTAATCTGTTTTAATGCAACACTAAATTACTGTTTTTCACTGACTTTGTTGTCTAATCTGGTTCACCTGCATTCTATGATACATGGTCTCCTCCTCCAGGGATAGATTTTTTTTTTTTTGTGTTAATTTCCAGACTGTCATGGCTATGGGAACCGTATATGTTCACCATTTCTTTTATCTCTGCTGTAGATACAGATCTTGCACAATACAATTTCTGACTGCAACATTTGCTGCACTTACTAACACTATTTAAACAGTATCCATGTCATTACATTCATTAATTCAAAGGAAAGCTAATGTTTCCAAAATGTGTACCTTACTGTACCTTGCTTTTGTAATGCAATTAAAGATTAACAGTTGCAGTTGCTTTCTCAAAACAAACACATTCTTTTGTAGTGCAGATGTCAAAATAACCTGGACATATGTTGATTCTCCACTGTTCACACATTAAAGTCTGAGAGCTATATCTATAAAAAGTGCTGGATTTAGACAACACAGTAATGCTTCAGCTAAATCAGGTTGGTCAGACAATAACCGTCAATACTAAGTTCTGGATACTTATAATGGCCCTTTTCGCCTGCAAGAGCATATCGAGGCACGCCGTACCACGTTGGCTATTTCACAGGTTCTGAAAGCGTTTCCATTGGCAACGACACAGCTCCAGGTTAACGCCCTAGAACCAGAGGCTGATATAATCTGTCAATAAGCAGGGGTTAAAATAGATTAGTTTTAGAAGCCTGATGGTTCACAACTGTTCTGATGTCACTTGGATTTTAATTGATGTTTCAGAGTATTCAGCAGGATCTTTGACAGATCAGTGGCTAAAAATGGCTGGAAAAAAAAGTATGTAAAAAGTTCACTACACTTGTGAGAGCAGAGGATCCAATGCACAGCCAAGAGGTGGGGAAAAATAAAGTATGACTATAAAAAGGCCTGGAGCACCTCCTGTCTTTCACAGTTGGTGCTCCCTGCAGTGGAAAAGGAAACAAAAGGCAGTCCCTGAACTCGCCCCTGATCGGTTCTGTTAAATTCCAGATTAAGTTGCAGGGTCACCCCTGACGATCGAAAAAGGCCATAACATTAAATAAAAATGTGCACAGTGCACATGACAATTTGTCTGTTTATGAAAAGATCTGACCATGATGAGATTATTCTCCTTGTGCGCTGTATTCAAAAGACATTATAAAACTGAAGGCTATTCAATGACATATTTCTGCCATTATAATTTTGCACATACTGGAGTCCTTTTCACCCTAGGAGTACAGCATAAGGAGTAAGATAGTAATAAAAGCAGTAATAGCGGGTGATTTTTGATCAATGTAACATAAAACCATATTGGGAAGAGAAATCTTTAATAAATTTTTTCATGAATAAAAGGGTTTGTGTGTGTGTGTGTGTGTGTGTGTGTGTGTGTGTTAATGAAGCCT
>OMLB01035550.1:0-11473 GCA_900302555.1 Myripristis jacobus | reverse complement strand
TGTGTGGGTGCAGGAAGGGCATGCATTTCCAAAGCATACCCTTCTTTTTGAGATTTCTGAATATTTATTCAATTCCCCTATTTTTTAAAATTCAAATGTCCAGGTTCTGCTCCAGCTAACATTTGTGCCCGGGTCATGGATGTTTGAATTTAGTTCATAAAAAAAAAAGAAAAAGAAAAAGAAAAATCATTTCTTGAGGGATTATTTTTTGGCAGAGATCTACATTCTGTTGTGTGGGTGTCTCTGCATGGAGAGCAGTTTTAAGTTTGACAGAGAGGAATGGTGCATTCAGTGTGCTATTGTACCAATCAGAAAAACAAACTTTCTACATGGTAGTTACCCACACTATCATATCTTTTTTTGAAGCAAGAAGCCAAATCCATATCATCTTTTTCACTGTCCATTTTTGTTGAGCGATAAAAGCTGATTTGACTTTATGACATTTTGTCAGCTTGGATGTCAAACTTTGATGCACAATATCTCAAAACTGCAATGACAGAATCATATATTTCTAAGCTCACTAAGTATTAGATCTGCTGAAGGGCAAACATGTTGAATTTCAAATTCTGTCCTCATTGCTCAGACCTTGCCACCTGCTCTACAAGTGGCTACTCATGTGACATAGGCACCACATATCACTAAGTACTGAGGGAAAGCCGAGCAGGGCCTGTTAAAATGAGTAATAAAACACAGCCACTAAATCCAGGGACAAAGTGGCCCAATTGGGAAGTCCCGCCAACACAACCAATAAAGAGACATCTGCCTCTATATCTGCGGCTTAGCGATTTACTGAGCTGTGTCATTAACACACCCTCTGCTCACTGGATGGCCAGGTTACAGCAAAAATCTTTGTGTATTTGTGTATAATTGTGTGTATGTGTACAAAATACCTCCGACCTATCCCTCTTTGCTTTTAGTGCAGCAAAATAGATGTTTCGATCATTCAAACAAACAGCCAGAATCTTCCTTTGACCACTCTTAATCCTCTATGCATTTCATCTCCTTTTCAGTCACTTTTCTCATTCACTCCCTCTCTTGCTCCCTCTAGCTCCGCAGTGCAGAGGGCCAACTTGATGCTTTGGAGAAGCAACTGCAGGACAAACAGAAAGAGTTGGAGGGTGCTGCGCTCAAGGCACGGTCACAAACACTCTATTGCCTTACAAACCTCATAGGAAACCACTTTACAAGTTTTAATGTCAGAGTGCAACTCACAATAATTCAAAGAGACATAGTTTGGGAGTGTTGCACAGAACCACCAATTACATCTGGACCTTGATACATCCCATGTGAAAACCTGTTATGTGTTCAATGTTTTTGGGCCAGCCCTACAAACATAAATGTCTGTCACTGATTGAATGATGAAGTCACACCACTGGTCGGCTGACTGTTGGAGTTTGCCCATTGGCCGGTGCTCTTTCAAAATGAATCGGTGTCAACATTTTTCTATTACATCCTCGTGGGTGTTTACTCATTAACTGTCGCTCATCCTGAATTTGTTGCATGCAGGGACTACAAGAACAACTCGAAATGTCTCCTTCATATTAACAATATGAGTGTAACTAAGAGATTCGCTGAAAAAAATAGTTTTACATGGATAGATTATCAACTATGATACAAGTTTCACGAGTCATGCATTGGCATTTCCTGGTTGTACACGGAGCTGTTCATTTTCTCTGTGACCAATCAGTGGTCTGCATTGTTTTCACGTCACCTTTTAGTATCGGAACCTTGATAAAGGTGATACCAAAAACAGTACTATCCCTAATTTTTGCCCGATGGAAAACCAAAAAAGTAGAGTAGGGTCAGGTCAAGTCGAGCCATGTCATGTGGAGGAACAGTGGCTTATTCCATATAAAAAAAAATAAAGCAGCACTATTTAACTGTATGAATAATCAGGGTTTGACAACTGCTGTCCAGTGCAGGCGCTATTCAGGAAACTGAGGTCAAAACAGCCTGCTACTAACAAACTGGCCACAATTTCACAGACTGACCACACACAGTCCAGCCATAACTAGGCTTTGACCCAATCTTTTCGTAATTCAAAGTACAAAATTTTAAAATGATTGAGTTAAAGATTACTGTACCAAATGGTCATATAATGCCTAAGTAAATCTTGTTGATAACCTGAGATTTGCTTATTAGGTAATTCATGTCTGGCTTTTAATGCCTTTATTTTGCCTCATTTAACTTGAGTAGGTTTGATTATGACACAGAGTTGACCTGCTTTCTTCTGAGCATTTGCACTCACTGAGCTCAGAGTCTTTCAGTCTTTCACTAACGCCTTATAGTTTAGCTCAGCATGTGCATCCTCTGCTTCACGCTTCATTCACTTTGATGAATATGTTTTTAAAAAAGATTTAATGAAAAATCATCACCATTATAAAAGTTGTTTTGCATCTTAATTTGATGTAATGAGAAAGAGCACGGTATAGATTTGATACCTTGGACAAATAGAATGAATAGAGTCAAAAGTAAGAAAGTACTGTGAGAGTGGGAGGACTTTTTTTTTGGGTCATTGCTCTAACTAGGTTTAACATTGAGGGCAATAACATCTCATTTGAAATGAGCACCAAATGTGCTCTTCATTTTTTTTTAAAATGTGAAATCCCTCTTGCACTATAGATTGGTTAACAAAAAGAGGGCTAACTTTTACTCACTGAAGTCCCGGTACTTCCACAGTTAAACTGCACATTTAACTGTGCATTGGCAATATACTCTAATTGGCTCAAGTCACTGAAATTTTACACATTATGGGCTTAATTTTGTAAAACTTATCTTATTTCCCTGTAGTCCCACTAATATCTGTGGAATATTCAGATAAAAGAGTAATTTTGACTCAGTGTTGCAATACTAACTGCCCCAGTGCTTGTAATTCTGACTGTCCATTAGCCACACTGTAGATGAGTTAACTGCATAAAGGACTACCTTTAGCTCACTGTTCCAATACTTTGGATGATATATGTACTAGATTGTGTGTCTGGAGAGCTCTCTGAGGGAGGCAGAGGAGAGCTGTGCTGATGCCAAGAGAGAAGTACAGAACCACAGTCTGTTGCTGGAGGAGATGGCCAGAGAGCTGGAGAGACTCTCACTAGCGGAGAAGGATGCTGCACTGCAGGTATCTGCTGTGTGTGTGAGTGTGTTTTGTCTGCCTGACCTCATGAATCTCACATCATCCAGACTGAGAAAAATGTTGTGCTGGGGCTATGGACCATCTGTGTGTGTGTGTGTGTGTGTGTGTGTATGTGCAGTGACTGTCTGCGGAGCCTCCTTCCTAATCTAACACAGGGCTCATTTAACACAGTGCTAATGAAGAGGGGCTTTGATTTGGCAAGGGGCTCCAAACTACAGGCCCAGATGAACACACACACGCACACACACACACACACACACTCACACACACACGTGCACATTCATGCATGGGGTGAGGAGTTCAGCCACTGTCTGCTTCCTTTGAAATAATTAGTCTGTGCCCCCCAATAATTGGTCAAACACTGTACAGTACAATAACATACAGTACAACAACACAGTTGATTTGTTTTTGTATTGAGGCCTCATTATGTGCATTTGTGTGTAATGCGTGCTGTTTTATGTCGCATGGCAAAAGTAGGCCTTCTGTGGCTAGTGAGGGTCACTCCTGTCTCTGTAATCTCTGTTTGGGGGTTGATAGGACTGTGTGCATCAGATAATTTAAGGACTGTACCCGACTCACAATTACCAGAGTCGACTGAGTGCTGGCCTTTTTGACAAATACAACAAATCGACTCTTTGTCCTTTGTTATTACAAGTTAGAGGTCAGTGTATCAGGAGCTGTATTAGGAGACTAATCACCATTGATCATAATAAAGGTTTTTTTTTGTTTCTTTGTTTAGTGTTAAATTATATTTTGACATGCAGAGTCTATACTCCTCTTCCTATTCAGCCCAGCGCTCAGAGCCCATGCACAGAGAATGCTTAGAAACACTATTAGTGCCTGTTGCAATATGTGGTGGACAAATGTGACAAAGACACGTGAGGTCACTATGATTGTCATGGATGTGACACATGATACTAAAACTAATATAATAAGTTGAAGAGTGGCTCCTCTTTTTTTTTTTTGATTTGTGGTGTGTATGGTGTATTCAGTAGGCAGTAGTATGTATGAGAACTACACTCCTTAGTTTGATATCTGCTATGTGACAAAGTTAAAAAAAAAACAAAAAACACTCATTGTAGTACAGAGTTCTTGGCTTTCATATTGCATACTAAAACTAGACAAAAACAACAACAGCAAAAAAAATTTAAAAAAAAATGTATAAAATGACAAAAAAGTACTAAAACGTTCAGTTGTGGTCAAAAGCAAAACATTTCTGGCAAAGTTAATTGGTACATTTGTGTGTGTGTGTGTGTGCACGTGTCAGGTAAAAGAGCGTGAGGAGCGTGTGAAGCACCTGGACCAGGATGTGGTTGCTTTGCGAGTCACACAGGACTCCCTGAAGAGAACCTTGGCCATGAAGGAGAAACACACTGAACAGCTGGTCCAAGACAATTCAAGGCTCAAAGACAGCCTGGCTGCACTGCAGAGCAAGGTAGGTTACACACACACACACACACATGCAGGCACACACACACACACACACACACACGCACACATGAGGGAAGTGCTTCTTCTTAAATAAGGAACAGAGTTGGGCAACCTTCTCTAAATCAAATCCAGTGAGGTACATCAGGGAATTCTCTTCATTTTTTACTTCCTTCACACTTAATCATCCCTCCTTCTTTTCCTCCTCCTCCGCCCTCCCTCTCCCACCCTCTCTCCATATTTAATAACTCATCGCCACCATCTTGGCTCCGCAGAGGGTTTGCTCATTGTACAATAAAGAACCATGTTCGTTTGAATATCACTTAACCATGAGAGAGCGGGCGAGCGAGTGGGGGAAGGGTTAAATTGTGTTTTGTTTATCTCTTTTGTATTTTTTCAACTCATTTTTCTCTTTCTTACTTTCTGTCTTTCATTCTTTCTCTCTTTTTTCTTTCTTTCTTTCTTTCTCTCTTGTCCCGTCCCCACCATCTACCCCCACTGAGAACCAATGGTAATGAATGGGAACATTATGGAGTCATACTTATGATGAATGGAATGGCCTTTAGGTTTCTCTCTTTGTCCTTTCTTTCTTAGCGTCTCTTTCTTCATATTCCCCTCTCTCTGTCTCTCTATCTTTCTCTCTGAGCCCCTCTAGGTATTTCAGAGACATGGCAGTGATGTGTTTTAGGCTCAAATTAACCCATTTACTGTGTCCTTGACCAGACCAAGTCATTCATCTGCTACTAGTGTTTCAGTAGTGCGGGTGCCTGCTGGCCGAGCGCATGAAGTATATTCAACATTACCGCATGTGAGTTCCATATTTCACTTGGGTTAAGGTACGTTTGAAATGCTCTTAAAGGACTCTCCACTTTATGGTCTCACTTTTATGATATGAAGTTCATTTCCCTGCGACCCTGCTGACGTCACGCATGTATTCAGAAAGTAGCAGCTTTTCCGGTGTGAAAATGTTAAGTTTTCACACACTGTTGTATTTATCATTTTGAATGACACTGGACCAGTACTTAAAATTTGGTCTATTTCCATCTGTGTTCATTGAAAGGCAATTTTGGTCAAAATAAAGTGAAAAATTAATGAATAAATAATAAAATAGTTTGTGTGTTCATGATTTAGATTAGATTTAGTTTATCCCTTAAAAATAAGTTTTGGAATTAATTAAAAAAAAAAAATCAGGATTCAAGAAAAAACGAATTCAACAAAAAATCCTTTGTGTACTTAATAACTTTGAAAATGTTTCTATTATATTGTTTTGAATGTATTTTCTCTTCTCCTTTTTTCATATACTAAATGCCCCATCCATTTCATTTTTGAAATGAGGTTAAAATTAAAAAAAAAAAAAGCCAATATCTGAAATGTGAAGATAAATGTATGAATTTTACAAGTAATCTACTGTATTCCCTCTGAATCTAATTTCACAAAAATTGTTTATCTCATCATCAGTCAAAATTAGTTTAATTTTCCAAGCACAATGGAGTTATGCGCTCAGACACATACAGTAGCCATTCAGTGCTGACACATTAAGACAGTTACGCAACACGGGACTGACTCACTAGAAGTAGGGCAAATGTAACAGGACCTCACATAAAGTGCAGACAAGATGTACTGTATGACAGTAGACTAAACACTACTAAATTTAAGCTACAACTTTATGATGTGTAGTCTAGTAGTTTTATTGGCCCCCAGTCAAACCAGTAACTGCAGGGTTCCCAAGCCGGGCACAAAGCCTTTATGATGTTCCCATTCACTGCCATGGAGACGGAGAAGTAGCCACCGGCACACAAACTACACTTTAACCTCCCCCTGTTTGTATCTTTTTCCTGTTTACCCCTTCTCATCTTCTTTTTTCTCTCTTCCTCTCAATCAGTCTGTGTATGCCACTCTCTGTCTCTATCTGATTTTTTCTCTGTCTGTTTTTCTTTTGTGTTTCTGTTTTTTTCTTTGCTGTCTCTCACAGTTTTTTTCCCTCTCTCAGGTCTTGATATAGGTTCAAAACACCAGACACACTTACGGTTATCTCTTTTTCTCTCTCTCCTTCTACATCTGCCCTCCATCACCTCAGCTCCAGACCAGTGAGTGTATGGTCAGCGACATCAGTGAGACCCTGGATCAGGTCAAAACAAATCAGAGCCAGGAGAGACAGCAGATCCAGGAGCAGCTCCACCATGCCAACCAAGACGTGCAGCGCCTGCAGCAGGAACTGACTCATATGCGTCGCGCCGCTGAAAAGAAGGTATTTTGTCTTCATTCAAACATTCAGACATTCAGCAGTGAAATCCTCACCATCTTGTGGAATCCTTGCTTGTCCAATTCTGCCATTGTGTCATAATAATTAAGCTGAGAGAAGCTCTGTTGAGTTCCCCGTTGTCAGCCATATATTTTTGAACATTGTATGGATTATCAGTGGGTTTGCTTGCTCACAAGGTCAAGAAACATTTTCTACACAAGGCGGACAATGTCAGCTCAAAAAAGGGGTGAAATTGGAAATGCGCAATTTCTACAGGATGGAGATGAAATGTAATATTCACTTTAATGTAATGCATTGTCTTTTCCCACAATGGCACTGATAAGAGGGGTCGCGTAGGTGAGGGATTCATTCAAATATTCAATTTTCAAATGTAATATTCACTGTGACAGCATGCATTGTCTCTTCCTACAATGGTGGTGATAATAAGGTTTTAGATAATGTAATGGGATGTTCTGATATTTAGAGCCTTATTAAAAACATACACTTTGAACAAAGACAGACTTGACTAAAATGTGAATTGTTCTATTGAAAGGGGATTTTTTTTTTCAATGGGTACAATGAAAAGAGAACATGTTTATATGTTTTTTTAAAGAGAGTGTACGTATGTTATGCTAAGAGAGAGCATATGCAAGGCTAAGTGCTGTAGTGGTTTGTATTGAATCTTCATTTAAGGAGGTAAACCCTATTGAAATCATGTCCGTTTTTACAAGAGCCCCTTGTAAACGTCTAGGGTTTGGATTTATATATACTCGTGCACTGCTTCAAAATATGTTTTCAAGCAACCTGCAGTTCATTTCGTTATCACCAAGACCACTGTTACAACATTCACACTGTAAATCTGAAAGCCTGTGCGTGTTTTGTAACTTTTATTATATGACTAGGTTTTTGATAAAAAGAACATCTTTAAAATCCAGTATCCATAATACGTCTAATCGTAGCCCACATTTGTCTGCAGAAACAGCTTCAAGTCATCGTCCTACATCATGTAGGTGAGGACGGGTCCAAGCATGACACATGTAGCATGAGGGTGTTCACATGTGTGTGTACGTGCATGTTGCTGTGTGTGCGCGTGTAGGCCTTTGTGTGCTAATCCATTTGTATGTGTGCAAGTTTATATGCAAGCATTCATAGGTGTGTATATAATAATGCGTGTACTGTATATGCAATCACATGTGGACTTGTGTGTGTGCATGTGTGTGTGTCTTTGA
This sequence comes from Myripristis jacobus, assembly GCA_900302555.1. Taxonomy (NCBI): domain Eukaryota; kingdom Metazoa; phylum Chordata; class Actinopteri; order Holocentriformes; family Holocentridae; genus Myripristis; species Myripristis jacobus. The sequence goes on along the minus strand of OMLB01035550.1, from coordinate 3,444 downwards.
TGTTTGGATTGGTTAAGTCAACAGTTCGACCATTACTCTCTCTGTCCAGAGATCTGGTTTCTGCTCCACATCTGGCCCTGCTTTACCCACCAAAACTGCTGTTTCTCTGATCTATTACACACACTCACACATGCGCTGACACACACACACGCACACACGCACACACACACACACACACACACACACACCACTGCCACTGTCCATATCCTGACAGAATGAGGTGTGTGTGAGCGAGCGCATAATTGCAAGTGTCTGTGTGTGCACGCGCATACAAGTGAACTGGAGAGAACAGTGTATTAAGTATTTTCCTATGCTGCTCAAAACGTCCTAACATTAGCACAGCTGAACAAATAATGTCAACACTCTGTCCTTCATCTGAAATGTGCTCTCCTGGTTCTCCATGTCTCTGCTTCCTCTTCTCCACTAGATTAATACTTGAATGTAATTGCTGAGAAGAAAGTCATTGCTTAGAAGAGCAGGAACGCCTTTGAACTTTTTTTTTTTTTTTTTTGAAAGTGGGTAGTCTATTCACCTTTTTAGTGTTTTTTATTTATTCAGACACTGGGGAAATGTGCAGGGAGACAAGGTAGGAAAAATAAAAAGCCGTGGTCTGATTTGAGATGAGTGGGTGCTCATATGCAGCTGCAGAGGCCAACCACTTGACTGTACTATCATTGGGCATGGCTTGACATTTCTTTATTTGTAATAACATTAATTTTGCGAGTGGTGTACAAAATGAAATTTGGGGGCTATGTGTTTAACTCACCACTAACCACCACTAAATTGGTGTCTGCACACAGCTGGAAGGACATGGTCACGTATGAAAGGGGGGTGTGAAGTGGCCAGTCAGTGAAAACTAGAGATGTGCTGACTTTGGGACTGATTCAGATTTTTTTTTAAACAATGTTATCAGCATTTCAACAACAGATTGAAATTATGAATCCTGCCTTGACTTTCTGCTATCAGTGACACTTGTGTTTTAACAGCTGGGCAGAAACTTTGAATTTATTATGAACTCAATTTGAATGATCTGATATAGATTCTTAAAATTCTGCAAATAGTCTTTCAATCACTGCCTTTTTCAGTGGATTTGTGAACATTTTTGGTAAATGTTATTTGTAGGGTGCCGCCTGTCTGGTGCGTGTTGTCTGCTGAAATACTATTAAAGGGACACTCGTTCCCCCACTGAAGCCAGCACCATCAGACACAAGGGCATGGTGTCTTGATGCATTTAGGATTTAGAAACCATGATAGGAAAGCGGAGATGGACAAAGTCAATGCTATATGAAAATTGCAAATTTGCTACTGTAACTGAAATATCCCGAACTGAATCGACTCGAAATTGTCACTGAACCAAACTGGGACCTTGTGAATCAGAATCAAACTGAATTGGGAAATCAGTGCCAGTATTCCAGCCCTAATGGCTGCTTGTCAGCGCTTGATTGTATGTGAAGGAAAAATAAAGAATAAAACATGGATTTTACAAACATAGCTATTATATCAGTGTGTTCCAATATGAGGTGATTACTCACCTCTTGTCACTGGTGGAAAGGTTATCATTAACACAGCATATGCTATGGTTTCTATCCAGTATATGAATTTGTGTGTGATCATGATAGAGCCAGTATTAGAAACATGTTTTAACTTTTTCCCCCATTTATTTTCTGTGTCCTGCATTCAACAGGTCTCATGACCAGGTAGCTGAAACGGCACTCGATAGATCATCAATGACCTATTTAAAACATCTACTGGCAGACTATTGACTGGTGGCTGATTGATAACTGTATCCCTACATAAAAAATGGCCATTTGTTTGCCAGGAAAAAATGAATTAATAACCAGAAGGTTTTGCAAAGCACACCACAAAAATGACAAACACCCTAAAAGAAGCAGCAGATGTTTGCCCTTTTTTCCCCTGCAATCTCCTTTCTTAAGCACAAATTCCCTTTTACAGTCTGTCCCTCTCTTTTCCTGTCTTTTTTTTTATCTCTTTCTCTCTGGTCCTCTCCGTCTGTCTGTCTCTCACTCTTTCTCTCCATCTTTCTCACTCGCTCACACACATCATGCAGACGCCCATATGTTTTTGTAGTTAAACATGCGGTTTAAGTGTTGTGCTTGTCCAGACTCCCCCCACTGAGGGACTTGACTGTAGTGAAGCCATTAACATGACAAGGGGCTTTGTCTCTTCGAGGGTCTGCCTCATCTTCCCAGACCAGAGAAACACACACACAAGCTCTCCAGAGGCTTTTTTTTTTTTTTAAATGCTTCAGTCATAAATGTATGCAGGGAGGAGTGAAGGGGAGAAGAAGGGAATGAGTGAAACGGAGATAGGGATTTGGAGGGAGAGAGACGGAAAAATGGAGAGGGGTTGTGGGAGGGGAATAAGGGGGGAGGAAGATGCCTTGTGATCCTGTATAGCACAAATGGCAAGAGTATGGCATTTGTAACAGATTAGATTGAGAACACATGAGATGTTACATGGCTTTTACACCAATCATAGCCACAATTAAACCTTTGATTACTGATTTTTCAAGATTTGACAGTCGGTGCTAGTTTCAGGATGTCGCAGTGGACTACACAGACTTATGACTCTTGCCTCCGTTAACCTCACAATTATTATTATATTTTAGCTGCTCAGCGACTCAAATCTCCATGGAGATCAGCTGTAGCCGATGAAATCTGTGCACCAGAAAACCGGAGAAAAATGCGGGAAGTGCGGAAAGAAAACACTCCATCTTGGAGCTTGCCTTGGTGCCATTTTTGTTGTTGTGTGAGAGCTTTCGCAAAATCGCGAGGTTATTCATAGTCATATTTAAGTGTGTGTGCCTTTACAATGAAAAGAGAGAGAAAAAAAAAAAGAATCAATGAATGCTAGTCTTTTCACACAGTGTTAAGTCATGTAGTGTGTCTTCAGCTTCCCCAGTGGGACCTCAGCATGCACCCATTGGTTCTGTAAAGCGCACTGGCACACTGGATAAAAGAATTCAAGATGCATGCTATTATAAAAGGGACAGAGAGAGAGAGAGAGAGAAAGAGAGGGGGAGCTTGGGTTGACCTTGTAGTACTTGGTGATGTATTCCTTTTATTGTTAAATGAGCTATATTTGTTTAGTTCACTGTTTTGGCACGCTTTGGCAGTATCGTTATTACGACTTTCATGCCAATAGAGCGAACTGAATTGAACTGAGAGAGGGAGAGAGGGGAGAGGGCAAGAAAGCAACGAAGAAAGAAAGGAGATGCAAGGAGAGGTATTCTGTAAGGTAAGCAGGATTGGAGGAGGTTTTGTAAAGCCTCAAGGTTGGACGGGCTCACAATGCTTTACAAGGATAGCCAACTATCAGAATAGCTTACTGATTTTTCTCTCTCTTCTCTTTCTGCGTTCATCTCGCTCATTGCTCATTTCTTTTCTTCCCTTGCCATCTCTCCCCTTCATCCCTCCCACCTCC
>OMLB01035546.1:57766-97685 GCA_900302555.1 Myripristis jacobus | reverse complement strand
ATACATAATGATTCATATCACATAATCACATTTTTCATGGGGATTTTTGGTCACTATTATACAGTCTTAAATTAGGGCTACCCTGAAAATCAAGACAATACAAATACTAAAGGAAAAAAATATTTGATATTTGAATGGCAGCATCACGGGGATTTTATGAGTTTACTACAAGAGCCGATCAAAAACAGTTGGAAAGCTTCGTTCAAAGGAAAAATTTAGCCTGTCACATCTGTCTGGTTCAATGGTAATACGCGCCGTTGTTATGCTAATGAAATTTCAGTTGTCCTAATTGACTTACAGAGACAATGTGAGGGCTGAACTCCCAATAATCTCATTATGAAAAGCAATTAAACACAAGCTCTAAAGTTATGGATCCACAAGCATGAGCCCATTTTTTTAATGAATGATGTATCCACAGGTGATAATAAGCAAATTCCAATCAATTATTCAGAAGCTCGTTAAAATTTGAGAGGAGAGGACCCCGTGGAGTCATTAAGGAGCCTTGAGACATTAATTTAGCTATTAATCACAGCTTAATCTATAGATAAAATAATAAAGAAAATTCATTCATTATAACTCAATTACAGAGAAAAACATATTTATCACAATTAGGCTTAGAACTAAGCTATCCATATAATGAGGTGTTCCCCACCCAAAATCAACTGTATGACGCCACAGATTAATTAGATTGAAGTTTCACTAATTTGATCAATCAGATTAATTCTGTCAAAGGCCACCTGTCACTCAAAGTGTGTCATATCATTGGTTGGTAAAAAGAAATCTTCAAGTGTTGGAGTTGAAGATATGATAGCCAGTAATGCTCACAGAGAGCAAAAGTGATTCTCTGCTGCCCTCTTTAGAGGCCACCGTGAGAGTTTTGAGGGTAAAAAAAAACAAAAAAAAAACGGGCTCATTCATCTCCACTGCAGTTTAAATACTTCATTTGCATGTGAAATGATGTAGTACCATATGCCTGTCTAAAAACTTTGAATTTTGCACTGATTACTAATTTTGATAGATTGCGATACATGTTGAAAGCATTTAAGGAAAATATGTAATTTCTCATTTATGTTTTTATAGTCATCACTGGGAGGCGAAAACATCATAAAACTGGGGAACTGTAAGAAACTAAACTCTTTCTATGCCGAGAGAGGCCTATCGGTTGATTTCTCCTGACTCCAACGAGTGGTTTTGCTGGGATTAAAACTTACTTTTACATCTTAAAGTGGAGCAATCCAATCAGAACACAATCTCAGTTTTTATTCCTCCTGCGCCCAACTCTTAAACTGCACCTGTTATTTTCCACTAGGTTCAACGAGGTAGTTGGCACAGCACACTGATTTTTTTTGCTGTTCCTGGATATAAATCCACCATTTTACAGAGGATTATTATACCAATCTAATGTTATATCTGAAGAGGCGAGGGTTCGCAGAGCACTTCAATCTGATATGGAGCCGTAGCTAGTGATGGCATCAATCACAGACTTTCTCACATCAACTCGACTCCAAGGTGTACATTTTCACCTAGTGAGCTCTACGACCGTGTTAGCCATGACAACTTCTGCTAACAAACTGTTGCAGTGCTTGTAAAACCTGGAGCTGTGTCACTTCCAAATAGCGGGATATTTTCACTTTTCTGGACAGGTGGTCCTACAACGGGAACGGGAACACTCTGTTTTATCACAGTTACTGAACTCTCAAATCTTGGTGGATGAACATAGAACTCACGAACATCAATAACACCCAATAAGAAAATCTCCATTTCAACTGGGTTTAGCATGTCTTTTCTTGTTGTTGTGTTTTTTATTGAATTTATCGTGCTATTTTGTTGTCTCACTTTCTGTTTTCCCGTTTCTACTGCAAACGCTGCCTGCAAACCAAATTTTGCTTACAGTACAATATTATAATAAATTGCAGTACAATATTAAGTTTATATTGAACAGAGTCGCCCTGACTCATGGCAGGTGATGACTCAGAGGTTAGCACAGTCCCCTCACAGCAACAAGGACCAAGGCTTAAATCCTGGCCCTTGTTGAAAGGGGTTTGCATGTTTTCTCCGTGTTCATCGTAGTTTCCTCCTTGCATGTCAGAAGGACTGGAGACTCCAAATTGCCCACAGTTATTGGACATGAGTAGTTGTCTAGCTGTGGTAGTGCTCTTACACAGCTAAACACTCCCTGCCTTACACAAAATGTAGCCTTGGACAGGTTCCACCCCTCTGTGATCCTGAAGAGGAATGCACAGGTAAAGAGAACAAATTAAGAGAACCGAAATTTATGTGACCGCAGAATAAGCCCACTCAGCCAACCATCTGTTTAGAAAACACTTCCTTCGGGAGACAGCACTATTAAGACCAAGATAAACCATCACCTCAACAGCTTCTTCCCAAGCAACTGATCCCAAGACGCTGTAAACCTAATACTGTCACTGTTTATTATCCTGCTATTTATTGTAGCTAAACGTTTTTAGCACTTCCTCACACTACTACAGCGTTGGCACAGCATTGTGTAACGTAAGCCGTAAACACTTTTCAGCAACATGAATAGAGGCTCTGCAACACTTATAATTTACCCGATGATATGCGAGGCAAATACTAAAGTACCACCATGTACGAACAGCTATTCACTACACTTTTCATCCTGGCTGCGACCCCCATGCCACTCTGCCCAAACACACGCTGCCACTGTAAAGGATATTAAATACTCCATTTATGTACAGTATGTGGGATTGTTTGTATAGTCTATTGAAAGTCACTGGAATGCACTTGTACACTCTGAGTGAGGTCTCTTGTTTCTGCCTTTGGCGCCACTTAAGAATGCCTAAACTAAAGACAGGAACTGGGGACTCCTTTATCCTCACTGCAACTAGATCATGTAGCAGCTTGTATAGTTGCAGCTTGCATAAGAACTTTGTACGACCCTTTACCCTGCTACACCGACTAAAATCCTATATCATCCGGGGCTTGAGCCCAGTGTAAACTCCAGCTTCAACAGACACGTAAATAGGTCAACTGCTAATTTGTGACCTACGTAACCATGATGATACAAGACATGCTCTACATTTCAGGTTGGTAATCCTAACCTCAGTGTATCTCTGGACTATGTATCAGAGTTAAATTACTAATAAATCGCCATCCTTTGGACTGCACTCTGACTTCTCTTCATAGTGCAGCTGTAATGAGAGATCGCCACTGAGGAAAGTTGGAGAGAGTACTGTGGTTCACTCCATGTGAAAGACAGTGATACCAGTTAAGCTGGACTGAGATCTTTATCCAGTGCTTCAGCTAATTTAAACGATATCACCCTCATTTTTTTAGTGGGCAGTCCTATGTAAAACCCGTTTGCTGGGTGTAAAAGTGGTATATGTCGCACTGATGACTTTCATATAACGTTTTATGACGCCAGATTGAGCGATTTACTGAGTCTTGTTTTCCGTGTGGTCAGACTTTTTTGCAAAAATGTTGAGGAGATTTGTGTTTTTTCGAAAAAAAAATATATATATATATTGTGAAAAGGACCTGATACACTCCAGCACCTGCAACAAACTAGATGTGGGAATGCTCACAGACCCAGTATGGATTGAATTGTTGGCCGTGGTCATTTGGCTGATACCGAACTAAATGGTGACTACACCTCCACAGTTAGCCCTGTGATGGACTGGCAATCTGTCCGGGGTGTTTCCCTGCCCTCTGCCCAATGCATGCTGGGATAGGCTCCAGCGCCACACACACCTAATTAGGAATAAGCAGGTATGGAAAATGCATGGATGAAATGGACTGAACTGAACTGAAATGAAAACATTTCTGGGATCTAAGGCATTTCAATCAGTGCTGGTGAATGAATTAAAACAAGAAAACTGCAGAATGAAGCTCCAATGTCTGATGTCATCACAGAAGATAACATGGAGCTATTGCACTGACAATTAATGGAAAAGTGACTTTGTGGAGCTTTTCCATCCAAATGACTTTCACGCAGCAATGACCCATTTAGACCACATGACAAGCACGATATTAACGAGGGCTGGTCGATATATCAATATTAGATCACGATATGCGTGAAATTTTGGATATTGTATTATCATGATGTTCTTCTTCCCTGGTAAAGGGAGGCAATTTTCTGAACTTGTTAAGCTGTTATTTGCCTCCACTTGCCTGATCTGTATGTCCACATTACTAATGACTGTTTATCAAAAGTCTTGTGCGGAAATATCTTATGAAACCACCAATAGTCATTCCCAAGATATCATCACGATATCGATATTGAGGTATTTGGCCAACGATATTGCGATATATTTGATTTTCTCTGCATCACCCAACTCTAATAATAAGCAATCATACTGCTTTTATTATGCTGATTATTGCAATGGAATATAAACTGCAATACAGGATGTTTACACAGATTTTCCATCATTTTACATTTTGAAACAACTGAGAAACATTTCTAACAGACAAAGGCATGATTTTGAGATGAATATCATGTTTAGAACCCACTGCAATTGGGGAACTGAAGTAGTTCACACTGTAATTTTATTTATTTAATTCTTTATTTACTAACTTATTTATTTATCAAGTGAAAGGTAAAATGAACTTTATTAACCTGGAGAACCAGGATAATGACCACAACAGAGATTGGAGTTTTTGGGTGGTGAAGAAGGAATTAGGATATAATGGGGTTAATATTGTATTGTATTGTATTAATACTGTAAGAGCATAAATAAAAACACAGTAACATTTTTTAATATAATTTAAGTAGATGCATCTTCAGCGTGCTACTAAATACCTTCCACAAAGTTCTCACCACAATGTCAGCTGGCAGATTTACAGTTTTACCAACTTTAAATCCATTGCACAGCGCAAACTGTATCTATTTGAATCTATTCCAGTTCATTCCCTATGATGCTGTACACAAGGGTGACATTGCAGATGTGGAAGCAAAAGAAAAATCATCTTCTCTCTCTCCTTTCTGGGTCCTGGGGACAGCAGTGTATCTTCATTAACTCTTAACTCTGTGCTTTTGTCCAGATACCATGATGTTCAGTGATCTACAATGATGGCGCACTTTTGTTCAAATTGTAAACTAAAGAATTGCAAAATTGAATTTGGCTTCATTTACAGGAATAAAGGACATTTTGAATTGCCCTGGGGAACAGCGCTACCATATTTGTTTACTGAGATTCTGCAGTAGACGGAGCCACGGTTTACCCTTACTGCGGTGCTGCCTGAAGCTGCTTTTTTTTCCACTACACCCATGTTCTTGAAGCCATTTGACTGTAGTGTGTGCCTGCCAGTTGCGTGTTCACTCTGTGCATCAAGAGCCTGTAGTGAGCTCCGTCAATCACAAGTGGTGTTACACTACCCTGTAATCAGCGCCATTATTATTAAGATAATTATTACAAGTCAGTCGAGGTTCAGCTGCCTTGGACCGAGATGGCAGCGTGGAAATGAAATATTGTCTTTTATCCAATTTTCAACTATTATCGTGTTTAACTCAGGTGGACAATTTTAAAAATTACATCTGAAAATCACAACGCCTTCCTGCCCCCATTCAAATCTGACTCCAAACGTCATCCCCTTTCTCTGTCTGCCCTGTCACTCTCTTTTATGTATAAAAGCAAAAATGTCACATAAATAATGTAGAATAAATTGATAGATGGATGGATTAAGATTTAGGTGGTAAGCGCAGATACAACATTACAGCATTAATTCTCCATAAAAATTTAGTAATAAAAATGTACAGCTTCATGAACCTCAAAAGGTGCAGTATTCAAGTTGAAACATCAGTTATCAAAATCATGGTACATTTTATTATTCCAGAGAAACTGTGGTGGTCACAGGGTGCCTGAACACTTGCATAAAACTTTTTTTTTTGCTGAAAACTCAATGGAAAAAATGAAATCCAAAACACAAACCACAGCTTTTAACTTATCTCTCCAAACCTCCTCTTGTCCTTCTCACGCTGTAAGAGAAATCATAAGGCAGCTATAGACTGCATGGCTGTCATATTATTAAGTCCCCAGGTTATCATATGGGTCCTGTGGTGGAGTCTTACCTGTGGGGTTGTCACTCTGAAGGTGGCTCCTGTGGTGGGGGTGGCAGGTCGCGGGGAGATGTTGTTCTGGGCCTGAGCCTGAGCCTGAGCCTGAGCCAAAGCCTGCTGAGGAACCATCACCAGTTGGCCGAGCTCCGTTCGTACCAACACCATCCCTGGAGGGCAGCAGGGAACATTTATCAGTGGACAATACCAGACCTGCAGTGGGGAATTACAACCAGCCACCAGCCAAATGCACCTAAAACCCAAATTGACTGATAAAACAGTGGAAGCGGCTGGTAAATACTGCAAACCTGCAGTCAGTGAGTATGTAACAAAAAAACCAAAAAAAAACGTTTCCTGCTCTCTGAAAGACACGAGTCCAAGGTGGAACCTGTGCAGTCGTTTTGCCACAAGATTTCTCCACCATACGCAGTGGCTGAAGGTTTACCAAGTTCACCACCCACAATAACAGTTTAACCGGCCATTTACACTTTTACTGCAAAACGGACACAATCAATAGCCTCAAGCTCATCCACAGTCCAGAGGTTCCTGTGTGGCACAGTGAAAAAAAAAAGAAGAGAGGGATAGACTGTGCAAAGTACAGATCATTTGATTTCCGAACAAAATAAAGCCAGACTGCTTTTCATCCCTACATTAATTTCTCTCCTCAGCTGTTTTTGTGTTGTTGTGTTTTTTTGTTTGTTTGTTTTGTCTTGTATTAGTTGCTTGGTAATTTAGTATTTTATCTATTGAATATATATTTTTTTTTTTTTCATTTTTATTGTTCACCTAAAGGCAGCTGTGATTACTTCAGGGAAGACAATGGGGATCTGAATAACAAATAAAGAATAAAATGGTGCTAGGCAGAAATAATTAATTCCAATTTGTCCAGAAATACATCAGCAGTATCTTGCATTTATCAGCCTGGGGTGGACAAGCAATGGAAACTCATCAAACATCACTAACCTAACTTTTGCAAACAATAACAGCTCACAAATCCCAAAAGTCACAAGCCCTTTCACTGCTTTAATGGCCAATGACATGACAGGTAGAGAAACTTAACCAGCCACAGCCAAAGATTTCCCAACACTGATGTTCATTTCCTAGACTGGTCACCACACGTTTTGATCATTAAATTAACATTTCATGACTCTGGAAATCAGGCACAAATGATGAAACTTTACGTTTTAGGCACTGAGCTGATGCTCTTATCTTGAGCAAATTACAGTGACTGAACAACATAAAGGTCTATTTGCGCTTTCTGAGTGGCTAGGATTGCAGTTAATACAGCGCCATGCTTGTAAAGTGGCTCATGTCAGGACAACATAAAACATTTTATTACACATTTGCTTATCTCTGCAAAAATTTCCATAAAACAGAAAGACATAATGAGGTCTATAAAAGGTTAACAGTGTATCCTGATAATTCTCTTGACCACCTGAGCTTTCATTCCTGAGGTGAGATGACTCAGAGCAGCATTCAAGACAAAAAGCAGAGCAGGACACTGAGCTGCATCCACAGTAGCTGCTGCCGATTTGTAAAATTCACCAGTCACTTTCACTAGGGCTGAATGGGACCTTCAAATTATGACTGGCCACCTGCCAAAGTGACTGTTGGGAAAACCAAATTCACCAGCCAAAATGTAGCAGCATTTGGAGGGTAACTTCCCATCGTGACTAACAGTGTAAAAAACATTCTTCCAGTAGTTGACTTGCACACCAACAATTGTTTAAAATGGAAATTAATCATGATGAACTTGGACTAGAGAAGCACTTTGCAGTCTAACGACACTAGAGATGAGCAATGCTCCAAGCTTCAGTATGCAAACTGAGCCTCGGTGCCAAAAATCTCTCCAGAATGGCTCCTGATTACAAGATGTTCTACTGGTGTTCTACTGTGATTAAAGGAACAACATTGACTCAGCTCTTGGAGCGCTGCTTGCCAGGCAACAGGTCTCCACTACATAAGTTACCACTTTTTGAGCAGCACTGTTTGTTTTTTTGTTATGGAGGGGGGAGGGGCGCATGTATTTCAATTCATAACCACTGTTAAAGAAGTAATTTCACCATACCAACCTGGGAAGGCTCTACATGCCTTATAGGACTTAATTATAATTGGTAAAGATCCACTCTAGTGTGTTTTTGCACCACATGTAAAGTTCTGCTGTCCCTGTGCAGTGTGTCAGAGTGTGTGGTAAAACATTTTAAGCTGTTGACATTCAGTTGTCACTTCACTAACGCCAAGACAATTCCAGTACTTTAACTGTACTTGGCAAATAATAATTCTCATTTATTATACTTGAAAATGTGATTGTGAAACTAAAGTGTCTGAAACTTCACTTTCATTCACAAATACAAGCATGAAAAGTAGTTTCACAGTAAGGGTGACAGACCATTAATCCATACTACACATATCCACAATAAGCGCCAGCACCGCAGGCGAGTAGCTGGCATTCATTAAATTGGTTTCATTAAATAGATTTGATCCCCAGACCAGTCGATGTTTGCTGTCCTGAACTCCTACCTACTCACTTGTTGAGTCATTCTGGTTAAGAGCATCAGTCAAAGGTTTATATGAATATGAATGTCACCCAGTTTCCCCACAAACATGACACTTCAGTCGTATTTTTCTTTCACTCATAGATGTGTGGCTTTGTGTGATCATGTGGTGCCATCAAGCCCGATGGGTACAGCACAGCACCACGGCTGCTACAGTTAGGGATTCAATATCATTTGTGGTTCTGTTAGCAGAGCATGGCATTAACACTGCCAGAGGTAATGCATTTGATTCCTATTGGGCCACGCATGCTAAAACTGTGTGCACTCATCGCACTGCCACTCTGAATAAATACACTTTTACAAACCAATCAGAATCCCTTTAACTGACACGTACAAATTACATACAGGACAACTTGCAGAAATTCCCAGCACAAATGTTGCAAGAACAGGGTATCACATACACAACTTGCTCCTCCTGAACGCACTCACACCAATCAGCACTGTATCCAGCTGATAACCATGCCCATGAGTTCTGGGACACCTCACACAGGTGTCACTCCAAACCACACTTCCTCCAAAAAGTAACACCGCCGTCTCTCCACTCTCCATCCTCTTCTGCAAACCTTACCCTGTGGGATGGTAAACCCCGGGGGCAGCTGAATGGTTGTCTGCTGCTGAGGTGGTCTGACAATCAACTGAGGGGCTACAATCCTTTGAGGCGCTGAGAGTCCGGGACGGGGTTGGGACTGGGCGGACGTGGCCACAGCAGGGGTTGGAGAGGGCGCTGCAGGCCTGACCATGCCAGCAGCTGTAGTCACAGATGTAGTTTGAGCAGTTACACATACAGATGTGGTTGCCACCCCTGTGACACAAGCAGCTGGGGCAGAGCTCTGAGGCTGGGTTGTTGCTGCTGCTGCTGATGCTGCTGCTTCTGATGTTGTCGTTGTTGCTGCTGTTGTTGTTATTGGTGGTGGTGGTGGTGATATGACAACAGAAGACGTGGAGGAAACAGTATTTATTACAGAATTGATACTACCAGACTGGCTTGACATTACAGTTTTGGAGTGAGAATCGTCTGCTTTGGAAGCCCCAGTGTTTGTGATCGCCTTGCTGTGGTTGACTTGTGAAGCCGTGGAGGTGATGGGTCCTATTCGGGCGCCCTGCTGGACCAAGGCCGAGACAGTGGTCCCGTTTCCGTTCTGGGCTATGCTCGCTACAATGTGATTTGGGAGTCTGTGCAATGCAATGGTAGGAGTCCCCCGGTCTAGCGCAATTGCCGATTGACCTGCAGATATACTGGCGTTGGATAAGGTGAAAGTCGTGGTGTTAATAGAGGATGTCACCGCTCGAGTGGAGTTTGGTATAGTTGCACTGCTATCCACGGAGCTAACGCTGTCGGTCACCGCCGCGCTGCTGCTATTCCGCCTCGTCGTTACAGATCCGCCGTTCAAACTCTTTATCCGGGCTGAAGCACTTCGTCGCGGCGTGCTGATGCGTTTTCTCGGCGGATTGGCTTCTGCCGACGCCTCACCTGAGCCCGGGGTAACCTTAGACCCCCGGACGGCGGCGACGGCGGCGGTGCTGATGCTGATGCTGGAGGGCGAAGATGCCAAAGTTGACACACCAGATGCGGTCAGTGTTGTGATGGATGCTCCATGTGTGTGTTGTAAACCGCTGGTATTGGCGTTAACACCGGCGACCGGAGTGCTGGAAGCGTCGGCAAAGGACGGAGTACAGCCCAGGGAAGGAGATGTGACAGTTTTATCTGAGCTGATTTCTTTAGAGTTGGTCTCCTGGCGCATCTCAGCTTTATTATTACGCCGTCCTTGTTGTTGTTGTTCTAGTGTTGTGGTACCCACTGGAGCTGGTAGCGTTTTTCCTAAGTGATGATTAGCGGTGGTCACGGAGCCAGCACCTCTGCTGTCGTCTGCTTTACCCGCTGGGTTGCTTTGGCCAGCGAGCTGGGACTCCAAGGAGCCCACCAGGTCGCTCACAGCTTTTTCATCCACCTCTGAAAAGAGCATATCTTCCAGGGGGTCGGAGGCGCCCGCCATCTCTGATCACAGATTGCTTGTTTTTTTTTTTTAACAGTGCGCCTGCGTGTTACTAGGCATTGTGGGAATGAATCTGACGTCATTAAAAGAGAGAAAAAAATAAAAAGAAATTGTAGCTGCATGTTTTTTTTTCTTTAAATCCCTTGTAAGTGATGCTAAAAAAATGCACAGTAGTAACAACATGAGTAGCGTGTAATTACGTTTACTACGTACTAATTACGTAAAGTGACAGGTGTGGTATGTTTTCGTGTGCCTAAATTAAATGTCCATAATATTAAAAACTATTCAAATATAATGAAGCAGGATTTTTTGCTGTTTTTTCCCCTGCATCTAAAAATTGTTTCTCTGGGGTGGGGGGTCGGGGTCAAGTTTAACACGTCCATGGTGGGGGCAGGGTGGAGGGACACAATCCCGTGTAATATCGCGATATAATAAAGGGCTAAATCTCAAAAGTGTTAAAAGGTCTCCTATGGGTGATTCTCTCATTGTTGCTTTAACAAATAATAGTGAATATTAACGTAACGGGGTGTACATTGGTATATGACACCAATTTATACAATTTTTTTCCCCAATTTATACGTTATTTCAATTAGACGCAAACGAAAATAAGTTAAAAGGGGGAGGAGGGAGCTGTAGGCAAATAAGACACAGCCATATTCCCAGAGTCCTTAGCGGCGGGTGAAGGAAAATGAAAACGGCCATGTCGTGGTAGCGAATTGTTCAGCGAAAGGGTTTAACTGGTTTATTAAAAGCAGCACCACAACTTCAGCGCTGAAAACACGCGAACTGCTCGCCTGCGGATACTCCATCTTTTTTACTTTAAAGAAAATACATCCAGCGGAGGTGGTAGGGGCATTGAAAAGGGAGCAAACATGAGCGGAGGAGGGACGCCTTACATCGGCAGCAAAATTAGCCTAATCTCGAAGGCCGAGATCCGCTACGAGGGGATTTTGTACACCATCGATACCGAAAACTCCACCGTTGCTCTCGCCAAAGGTGAGCTCACCAAAGCACATCTGCGTTTTGTGTCGTATACTTCACGAAATGTCCAAGGACGGAGTATCAAAAATGCAATTTGAGCGTAAAGTTAGCCGTGTTAGCTTGTGTGGTTAGCCGAAGTGCTCGTCTACACATTTGCCTTCTTTGTTTACGTCGAGCCTCGGCGTTTCCACCGCTTGGTGCTGCTAACTGGCCAAGTGACTGCAAGGCGACATGAGCGCAAAGGGGTTTCCTGTTGTTGATGGGTTTGCTGTTGACTCGCTGCACTTGATGATGATCGTCGAGTTTTTTTTGTGTGTGTGTAAGCTACACGACGAAGGCTACATGCATCAAACTTAAACAATAATGTCCTTATTTGTGGACATTGTTTCAGCATGCATTGTGAAGATGTTGTATGCTTTCGTCCAGGATGCCAGGGGTGTTCACTTAAAAATTTGGGATGTCTTGGTTTCTCAAAGCCCACCCCCCACCCCGCACAAAGGTTCAAGCTGTCTTATTTAACTTTTCTTGTGATAAGTATAGTTCAAAATTAAATATGTTTCCCCGCCATTGTCATATTAGACACAGGTATGGTTGAAGGGGTTAGAACAATAAATAAATTGGCCTTTTTACAGGTAAAGTATCTGGTATAGCAAAACACAACGGTCTTACTGGATGAAAAACCGTGATTATTTTGAACCAATATGAATTTGTGTATGATATTTTAGCATTTTTCTTTTTTTTTAATATCTGCTTCTTTCTGTCACTAAACATCAGAATAAGAAATTACGGTATTGATCCCTGAGGGGGGATTGGGTGAGTTGCAGTTGCTCAAATTCTCAAGAGAATAATTAAAATCAATATAAGAAATAGAAAAAGAAATAATATATAAATTACAGTTAAATATTACAGTTATGCAGTCAGGCTATCTGATCCCCAGTTAAAGGCATGTTGGCCACAGAAAGGACATATTTCAGAGCTTTGCGCTGTACAATCACTCTGATTGGCTGAGATGGCTGAGATGATGATTTAAATAACATATTGGATTTAATAAGACTTGGAGATACAATAGCCACAACAACCCTAGCTGTAAAAAGAAAAGAACTGTTGTGCGGTCTGGTTGGACCCATAATTGGGTCCGGGCCTGTACACAAGTCTGCTAATTGGTTACACCAGTAATACATCATTCTGTAAATGAGTAAATGTTGTCTCATGTCCCCCAATAGTTCGTTCTTTCGGCACCGAGGATCGTCCTACTGACAGACCCATTCCACCTCGGGATGAAGTGTTTGAGTACATTATCTTCAGAGGGAGTGATATAAAAGATCTGACGGTTTGTGAGCCACCAAAAGCCACTAGCTCCCTGCCTCAGGACCCCGCCATTGTTCAAGTAAGAATTCACTTATATAGCACGCTGTCAGAATCCTTGCTGTGTGTGACCTTTTTTCCCCCACATATTACTCGAGCGGATATCAGGTCTACCATAAGTTGTTAAAAACTCTAATATTTCTGGTGTCGACAACAGGGAGTGAATGTCATTGAAAGCTTGGATAGTAATGAATCACTTGAGTCCCTTAACATAATCTAATTAGCCACCCATCCACAAACCCCTGGGCCAGGCTTTCACTTGGGCACTCATTATAATTTATAGCAGAAGGGATAGAGTCGGATCAAATGCAGCAGTGTCAGAAACTCAAAGGGTAGAGATTGTAATTATTAATTTTGCAACTATTTATCAGATCACATTATTAAATGAGAAGGTGACAACGCATATGGCCCTGTAGCATTAAAGACTGAAAATTGCTGGATATAACCTGTTGGTTATAGGCAGTGTTGTCATGGTATTTTAATTGCTTGTGTGTTGAATTATCTTTTTAGTCTTCTATTGGAACCAGCAGTGGTGCAGCATCATTCCAGTCTGTAGAGTCCTATGCACCTTTCAGCAGGAACCCACCGTACAGCCAGTTTGGCTCGACACCCCTCGTAGCTCAGCAGTTTGGAGTGGTTGGAGGAGGTAAGTAGCCCTCCTTTCATGAGATAAGTGTCAGTTTTCTGTCTGTTTATAAAGGGCCATACCAGTGATTTTTCATGTGTAGCGTAATGTCTGGAAAATGTATATGCTTCATGTTTCTGCTAGTCTTTTCCCAAAGCAAGCAGTTGTATTTTAGAGCTCCGCCATCATTTGTCCCCCGTTTTATCCAGTCATTAGTTTCCATTCATTCCACTGCGATATGGAAATTAACTTTTAGAGACTTCAAACTTTCTTCACACCAGTATGCCATCAGCATGATAAAATCGCCCACATTAGTTCCCTAAAAGCAGCAGCACTGTTGTGTTTTGATGACTTGAAATTGGTCACAGAGAAACAGTCTCTTCTCTGGAAAATAGTAAGAAGATATGTGTTTCAACCAAAATTTAGATTCGAAACATTCAAAATCACTGGTGTGGTCCCGAGACTGGTGTGTGTCATTGAAAATAATAATGGCTGAATTTATAAACCCTGGGGTGCCCCAGTGGCTCACATAGTAGATCATGTACCACGTAACATCAAGACTGGTCCGCACGGCAGCTGCCTTGGTTTGAGTCTAGCCTGGGCTCTCCTGTCTCTCCTGTCCTTGTCTCTGCTTTCACTTTTATATCAAAGCAAAAATGCCAAAAAAAAAATTTTAAGTGAAGCTGTACCTTTCCATATATGTATGCTTTGTGCATGTTATTCACATGCATAACAGAAACCCCTCAAGTTGGCACAGACTGTTATTAATTCTGCTCCCTCCCAGTGAAGAGGTTTTCACCATGAATGCTGTGTGAGCAACTGCGATGTGTCATAACCCACAGAGGCAGTGTTCACAGTGATGGACTGCCCGTGCGGCCAGACTATTCATTACGTTGTAGACATTTAGCCGACACTCCTATCCACAGTAAATTACGTTAAGTGCCACAGGAGAATAAGATTGAGCCCCAGAACTCTAAAATCACAAGCATCTAGTTAACAAGGGTTGAAATCATAGTACTACAACAATATTTTTGTAACCTGAGCATTCAACCTGTAGCCAGAACCCAGAGTACTTGTTGTAATCTGTCCTGCCAGGTTCTTAGTTGCACTTACCTGACATCCCAGATGTTAAATAGTCCCCAGTACGAAAACCAGCGGGGCTTTGGCTACATGGCTACGCAATAGTTCAATATTATTATTTATCTTCTCTCAGTAGAATCAGATTGTGATGAAATGGGAAAATTGTGTTGCACAATTTTGATGTCTAAAATTATGATTCAAGTAAATATGCGATTTAAAACAACCAAAGGAACATTATTTGTTAAATTTAATTACACTTTTATATTGCCATGCAGGCCAGAGCACTGCACATCATTTTAATTTTACATGATTTTTTGAGTGTTTGCAGATATCATTACCTACCTACATCAAAATAATGTTTTTAATTTTGTCCCCAGTGCCCCGTTGTGGCTCTGTGCCCCAAGGGCCAGGATTGATAATTACTGGTGTTTTATAAATGGCCTCAAATCACAACAGGCACAGGTTAATGCTCCAACAACATGTTGAGAAGGAATATCTTATAATACCACAATGACTCTTTAATGGGATCACAAACATTTTGAGGTCTTAGCTGATATCTTTTGTTTGAGACCGAAGACACCATGCTGGTGTGTTGGGCTGATACTGACTTTTTATTAAAGTATCAGTTACTGTCAAATTCGTGTTATCTGCCAATATGATGGGTGCGTCTTTGTGAACACAGCTACATAAACATACAGTTTATCCAAGCCCGAGTTTTCAGTTAGCCATTTTAGTGTCCCATGATGGTGTAAATTCTAGTTTTAAATCCCACTTTCTTGTGCTCTTCAGGACGCACCAGTCCCCGAGTGGACGCTCTGACAAAGAGTCCCACCTCGGAGCAAGCAGTGCAGCCCCCTCCGTCAGGTGCCTCAGCTCCACCTGTGCCGGTAGGACAGAGGAACCAGTCGGCGACAGCCACAGCATCAGCCTCCAGAGCCACCAGCGCCGCCACCGGTAGCCAGAAGCCCCCAGACCTTCTGGAGCAGAGAAAGGGTAAGATCGGGATCACTGATCACTTTTTTCCAGTAGTTTAATTAACCATTGGTGACATTAATTATTTGTATAGGAAGTGATGTGGTGTTTTGTGCTTGGAAAGTGCAGAGGTTGAACAAGGTGGTGCTCTTCAAAGTTGTGAGTTGGGGGGGGGGGCAAAAAACTTCAAATTAATGTGGAACTCTAGATGTAGCCATCTGCTGTCACTGTTTAAAAAAAAAAAAAAAAAAAGTGAGTGCAAAATATGGAAACACCTCAAATCCTCAAAACCACTGTTTAGTTTCTTAAACTGCATCTTAAAATTGAGCAAAGAGCAGCCGTTTGCACCACCTGTAATGGACTGAAGTTTCTGTTGGGTTTGCAGTGGATAGTTGAACCCCATGGATTTCCCATCACATTGCTGAGATGAAAAAATGTTTTTGTTTTAACATCTTTATGGTTATACAAACTTTCATCTGATACACACCAGGCTGCCACTCCACCCTGTCATGAATAGATAATAAAAGTTTTCCATCAGTTGCTCTCAGGTGCACGATACCTTATGGTCTGTCTGAGACTAATGGCGCTTTTCCACTAGTACCTACTCGGCTCGACTCTACTTGGTTTGAGAACTTTTCCATTAGGTGGTAGTACCTGGTACCAGGTCCCATTTTAGTACCTACTCGGCCAGGGTTCCAAGCGAGCTGAGTCGAGCCGAAATGTGACGTAAACGCCGTGAAGACCACTGATTGGACAGGGAGTTACGACACATGCAAGCGACTCCTGCACGAAAAACAAACCCAGCATTTAAAAAAACAAAACAAAAAACGGCAACAGCGACCATGTGCATTGATCATCACTGAAGTTGGCAAAGTCAGTCAACATTAAGTTAACATTAATTGTAGTACAAATACTGGCACAGTTGACTTAAAACACAGTTATTAAAGTAGCTCATCTAGTGATACTTGTAAGTACTGGTATCAGTTTGCTTGTAGTGCATAGTGTATCGTCTTTGATCATGCATTTTTACATCACTCTGGCTGTCTTCTTACTGTATTGTTGCACCTTGTAGGCTGTTCTCACTTAGATTTTGTGTCTTGTGCTGTTTAGGCCCCGAGGTGCAGAAAGTGCCTCAGCCAGATAATGAGCAAGGTGCTGTTGAAAATCGGGATCCTAATAGGCGTCAAGCCAGTAAGTAGTTTATACCAC
Organism: Myripristis jacobus; assembly: GCA_900302555.1. Taxonomy (NCBI): domain Eukaryota; kingdom Metazoa; phylum Chordata; class Actinopteri; order Holocentriformes; family Holocentridae; genus Myripristis; species Myripristis jacobus. Next base: position 80,873 of record OMLB01035546.1, on the reverse strand, counting down.
ATAAAATTAAAATCTACCATTTAATAATACAGAATTTAAAAGGGGTCCTTATTTTATAACAGTCACGATCATCAACAAGCGTCTTTTCTATATATGATTTAATTTCAAACTTGTGCGATGAAGAAAGACTCGTAGCCAGACGTCTGTGGCTCCAAATCATTTTCCCGCAAAAAACAGCTGATGATCTCATAACATAAGATCTCGTAACTTTGCTTAACAATAACTTTAATTATACTCCATAATGCGTTATACATTAGTGAGAGCAATGATTTGGTGTCTCGTTTCTCTCATTCTGTTTTTCTGTTTTTCTGTTTTCCTAGAATTTAATTTTTCCTTTCATTCTGTTGGCTTGTCTACACATTACATGTCACGGTATGGCTAAAACTGAGTTTTTCCCTGCCTTGTCTCAGGTGGCGCTCCCTCTGCCCGTCGTGGCCGCGGAGGAGGAAACCGCGGTAGAGGCAGATTCAACATGCGTCGGGACGGCCCCATGAAGTTTGAAGAGGACTTTGACTTTGAGAGCGCTAATGCCCAGTTCAACAAGGACGAGATTGACAAAGAGCTCCAGAGCAAGCTCAAATTGAAAGGTACTATTCCTAAAACTCTTTAATTTCATCAGGTTTCATCCCAGCAACAGTGAAATATAGGAGCACTACTAATCTCACAAGCGATCCTAATATCCTTTTTACACTACCAGTGTTTAACCTGTGCGTCTGACATGATCAGGCTCATCAGCAAACCCTTTCACCAAGACCTGTGCTGCCATCTACTTTGCACTCTGTGTGATTAAGAGCAAAATAGAGAAAACAGAAATCAGTTAACATGCGGATTTCTGCTGGCAAAACACAATCACTAGGCCATGAAACCCTTACTTGGATTTCTGAACAGCTTCTTAGGCGTGCACATATTCAAGAAAAAGATAGCGGATAAAGAAAGTTTGGAAGAATTATTTTGTTAAACGACGATTGATGGGTTTTTTTGTTTGTTTTTTTGTTTTTTTGTTAAATGGCATATTTTACCAACAAACCAGTCACTGTGGTTGCACTTATCTCAAAAGTTGTTTCATTATCACAGATTTCAATGTGAAGAGATAACTGTGGGTTTGCCTCCCACTTAAGCCTTAAGTTTTGTTTTGCCTCCTCACTGCCACCATCACATTACTCTATTACTGTACACAGTAATTGAATTTGCAAAATACAAAATTAATCTCAGTAAACACAGTTAAGGTGCACTGTAGAGTCACAGCAGGTAAAACAGAATAAAGTTAGCCATTTTTGCTGTAAGTTGATCATAATCATGTGAAGCACTTTACTGTGACTGGGCTCCATATTCCAATCAGTACACTGTCACAAATATGAAAACAGCAGCTTAATATTTTGGTCAGGAAAGTTCTTGCTGAAGTCAGGGCTTAAAGGTTGTCTTTGAGCCATTTCAGATGTTGAAGCTGGGTATTTAGTTGGGTGCTTCATTGAAGAAGATTTTAATGTTTGATGATGTCTCCTCCTATTAACAAGATGACAAGCCTGAGAAGGCTCTGAACGGAGAGGAGAATGCAGACTCGGAGCATCAGGCTAACGAAGGGACCGCTGAGGAGGAGGAGACTGTCATCACCTCATGTTACTATGACAAGTCCAAGTCCTTCTTTGACAACTTGTCCTGTGATGATTCAAGGTATGTCTGTTCAGCCCGTCACTCTGCAGTCCACACTGTTGGTAGTTTGTAGGAATATGTGACCCTATCTGTACCGTCTAGTGTCTTCTACAGTTGAGATAAGCCATTCAGTCCATTGTATCTTGACATTTGAAACGCATCCTTGTAAGACACTGAAAGAGCATTGTGTTTTCTCTTAAAGGAAAACAGGTGAAAGAGGATTTCTAAAGTAAGTGACACTCTTCTCACAGCTGTTTCATGTCTTGGATCTTCACTGAGGTTTGCCCATAACAACAATGAATCCTGACTGTTCATTGTCTTTGCCAGGGAGCGAAGGCCAACCTGGGCAGAGGAGAGGCGGATGAACGCTGAGACCTTTGGTATCCCTCTGAGGCAAAACCGAGGAAGAGGAGGCTTCCGTGGACGAGGCGGTATGGGACCCCGCGGTGGCCGCGGGCGTCCATCAAACCGAGGATCCTTTGGGCCGCCCCGGGGTGCCCCACCTGGTTTCAGAGGTGGATTCAGGGGTGGCAGAGGAGGCCGGGAGTTCTCTGACTTTGAATACAGGGTAAATCATTCAGCTTCATTTGCTTGTATATCAGTTATGGAGTTGGCATTATATTGTGATCAAATGGATTGATAGATAGAGAGAAAGTCTGAGTGCACACGACAATTATGAGTTTTTATCAAATAGCTAAAATTTATGTAACTATATGTGCATGCGTGTGTATGTATATGTAGGTGACTGTACAGTGCCAATCATGTTGTATGGATGTAGACGTAGATGGAGGAGAGTGGTGTTCCTTCTAAACTTGCTTTGCTTTCTTCCAGAAGGACAACAAGGTGGCTGCGTAGTACAGCAGCGACGGATCCACAAAGAATTGTAGCCCTTCATCATGAAATGTCCCCCTTCGACAACTTGTCTCTGGTCTCAACACGTGACAGAAAGAATGAAGTCGTAATCTAACTTACTCACCAGCAGTAGGGTCGACTGCTTGGCATCAGCAAGTGTGAGTGCAGCTTCCTCGCCCATCGCCCTTTTCTTCACTTTGAGAAGACAAAATTGATTTGTTTTGTTTTTTCCCCAAAAGTTGAGTTTTCCTTGATAAACCATCATCAGAAGGACAAGAATATGTGTAAATACCTTACTTTGGTGGAATAATTCAGTATTTTTGCATCTATTCAAGTTCCTTTCTTACTGAAATTATTTGATAATGTTATGTGTAAAAGCTGTATGCAGAAAACCCACTGATACTGTGAGTACTCTGATCACAACTCATGTGATCGATAGCTTTATTTTATTTGTTTTATATATTGAGTAACGTATCTTGGCACCAAAACACATTTCCTGTCACATCTTTTTTTCTTTTTTTCTTTTTTACTCCGTTACTTATCTCACCAGTGATTAAGATGTTTGCATAAAGTTGTTGCATTTGGGATTTCTGGGGTTCATTGAATTGATGATGTTCTTTGATGTTGATCCATTCTTTCAATGAAGTAGTGAGTTCAAAGTTAAGCCATTTTAACAAAATGACATTGACATTCATTGCTGTTTTTTTTTTTTTTTTTTCTCCTTCGTATTGTGGAACATAATCTGAAATGAATATTGTAATGACTGAATGTATATCTAGCTCATCTCCTATTTTGTGAGCAAATTGCGGCCACCAGAAACTCATTTCTAGTTTTTAGAAATGTGTTTTCAGTACTAAGAATCGTTTGGAGATGATATTTTTGCCCCTAGCGACCTGTGTTGAAGCTTTAGGTTTCCAACTACTTCTCTGCAGACCTATTTTTAGTAACAACGGCAAGCTAATGCAGGCTATCAGTGGGAGAGCATCGTTTGATCCGTATATTGGGGTTTACAGGATAGCTTTAGTGTATTCTTTGTTAAATGTAGTCGTTCTGACTTGATCTGTTGCGTGGGTGTCATGTTTTTTCTCTGCAGTCATGGCTGCATGAAGAGCATTCCCATGACGTGTTTCTTGCCATGAGAAACACAAAGTGATAGAACTAGGTCTGTGTACGTTGTGAGACGAGTCTTTCAGATGTCACGCGAAGCTTTGAAATGATTTGTTCAAGCCATTCATTCAGGATGACATGGAATGACAGTTCATTTGGGATAATTAATGAGATCTTGTTAATGTAGCGGTCAGTATTTTGCCAATAAGGAATGTGTGAGATTTGGGCTGGCCTAATTGGTCAAGCTTGAAGTACATATGTCTCCACATTTTTTTTTTTTTTAAGTACCTCTCCTAAATCCACCTTTGTGGGGTAAAATATATTCTAGTGAGTCGTCTGCTAGTTGCAAGCCTGATTCCCGCCCCTCTCAAAGTGTCTTAAAAATGTGCTATTTCTACTTTTTTTTTTTTGGTCCATTTGTCTCTACAATCAGGTGTTTCCATTAAAAAGTTAGTGTTGTGCTATTATAAAGTTGGTTGACTGGAAAATAGGAAATCTTGTAAACTGACTGAATGTTGTCTCTGATAATGTTTTAACTACAAATGGCAGCATTTCCAGTAGACTTCAGTCCTCCCAAGCTTGACCTGCATGCCCCTCTTTTTTGCAATATTGTCCAATTTGTCCTCTGAAGTGAGTTTCTTTTTTTCTTTTTTTTTTTTTTTTTTTATTAGATGTAGGTGAGCAAAGGGATAACAACTGGATTTGAAGCGTGCGAGTGTGTATGTATGTTTGGGGCGGGTCAGAAAGACGTTTCTTGTTTGGTTTTTGCTCTTTTTGGCTCTAATATTTTGTCAGTACTTTAGGGAGTGCCTTCAGAGTGGTATATTTTTTACAGCTCTCCCTTTAACTTAAAAGGTACATTTTGACAAATTTATTGATAGCACTACTACAAGAAGAACCTATCGTAGATCCTTTACGCCGCTGTGGTAGCTGAGGACAGAGCGACCCGGCTGTAAGTGTGCTGTTTGACGGGATGTTGTACAGAGTGCTGAACGCTGCATGATAGCCACAGGAGCCACCACTCTATACCCAGGTTAGAGAGCAGGATTTCAGCTTTTGCAATAACCCTTGTTAAGCAAATGAGTTAATTTGAGATTCCACACAAAAGTGTTATTAGCGAGCTACTCAAGACTGACAAGTTCTCATGTTTGTTACTCCTTCCAGTCACTGGAATTGTGAAGCAGGTATTGTTTTCTTGAGAATGTGTACAGCATGATGTACTCCCAGTGGGTCGCCCTCCGAGACACGGGGTTTTTACTCAAGACAAAGATAAAGAGTTGTTCAATAACCATGGCTCCTGTGTTTGACTTCTTCAGTGTGTGTCTGGCTGCCCATTTGACATGTTACACATCACCAGTGTGCTCCTCAGAGAAATATACATACACACACATGTATACATCCATATATATATATAGATTATGAAATATTTGCTGTCCCCGTTTTCCCCAGCAAGTAAGTCTGAATCTTTCTTGAATTTTATTACAACATAAAAGGAGGTCTGTATGTGAACTTTTGTTCATTTGGTTATTGGCCTTTTTCTTATCTTTACTGAGAGTCATGGGAAGCATCAGTATAGTCATGAATGCCTATCAAAACAGTAACAATTCTAAAAAATAACTATGCCAAAAAAAAATTATGGGGGGTTGCATTTAAAAAATAAGTTATTCCAAACTTTATAAACAGTTTTTGTTTTGTTTTGAATATTGGGCTTTCAAAATAACATCTTTCACATTGATTTGTTCAATGTGTGGCTTTTTATTAAACCATTTACATTTGTGAAGGTAAGATTTACTGTACAGAGTGAGGAGTGAAATACCTGATTTTAAAAAGAAAATAAAAACAAAAAAATCTCATGTCTAGATGGATTTTGGTGCCATAAAATTTTAAATATATTTTCAAAGTCCGGCGGGGAAAAAATAATTTCAGTATTTTGGTTTAAAGGATATATTAACTGGATAATTAAGTGATAAACGTCTTTAACGTTACTGTTGACACAATACATGTTAATAAAGATCCAAACCACTTTCCATTTAATGTTTTCAAAATGAGCATATTGTTTTACATGGGGTTATTTCTTACATACCTGTTGTTTATTTGTCTTTAATATGCATTTCCATTTGATTTTATGTTGACAGTCAATAGATATCCAGTGTAACTTGTTGCTTTGAAATAACTGGAAGACTCCTCAACTTGTGAGTTTTGATCATTTTTAAAGATTATGTGTAATCACCAGCACTATTACCCCAGTTGTTAAGAATATAGATTTTATGCTTAAAATGAAAGAAAATGGTGTTCCAAATAATACGTTTTGGGGTGAAAAGTTCTGTTTGTAAATGAGAAGCCAATGTGAAAGTTTGTTTATGGAAGTTGGACAATTTGATGGGAATTTTATTTACAATGAAATCACATTTGAGAAGGAACTTTACAGACAACCGCTGACTTTGTCAAAGACAACGTTAAAATTTATTCTTGTTTAGGAGATCATCTCTTAACCAGGCAACCTTCAAGACTGCACTGAACGAGTCAAAATGAAGCATATTAAACTTCCCTGTTTATATGACAGAGCCTACATAGTTTTTGTTGAAATAATGGATCTTATTTTTACAAATAAAATAAAACAAGTACATATGTACAGTCAAGCCCAAAATTATTCATACCCCTGGCAAATTTTGACTTAAAGTTACTTTTATTCAACCAGCAAGTTTTTTTATTAATTGGAAATGACACAGGCATCTCCCAGAAGATAATAAGATGATGTACAAGAGGCATCACTGTGGAAAGAAATATTTCTAAGCTTCTATTTACATTTGAACAAAAAGTGGCATGTCCAAAATTATTCATACCCTTCTCAATAATCAATAGAAAAGCCTTTATTGGCTATTACAGCAATCAAGCGCATCCTATAATTGCTGACCAGCTTTTTGCATGACTATTTTTATTAAGTTTGGGTATCAATATGATGAGACCTCAGGACCTGGTAGCAGGGAGTTCACCTAACTCAACTGCTTCTTTAAGAGATGAGCACTAAAATCCCGTAGACATCATTTTTTAGAGACGCTGATTGATTAGTTTCTGGAGGAAACCGCTGGGCGAGGTGGTTGAATATTTTACTGCACTAGCCTTCCCGTCCAGCAGGTGGCGGTAATGCGCCGCAGCGGGGAACCAGCCGCCACAAAAAACAAGGAAGAGCAACAACAGCAACAAGAGACGCAGATCAGCAACAACACAGCGAGCCAAGATGTCTGTCGCTTTTGTGCCGAAAAGACTTCGAGGAAAAGCAAAAATCAACCAGGAAACGGTCCAGAGGGTGAGTAGTCACTGAAGTGAATCCGGTAAACAGGAACTTTCTTGTAGTTTGGATTATTATGACCCGCTCGGTCTCAGTAACGTAGCTCTGATGTGTTAGCTAAGCAGCTAGCCTGAGCTAACCGCCGAGCTACAGTAACGACAGTATTGCTACATGTTTATCTACTCATTCATGACACGTAAGCAAGCCTTAATGTGCCTACCTGTGCGGTTTAAGTCTTATTTGTAACACTTATGTGGTCATTTATTCGTGTTTATGTAACCTTTGTGGCCGTTAAATGTCCGCTAAGTGGCCTTTAGTAATGTGATGTAAACTAAAACATAAAGCTCAAAGTCGCTCTGCTGCTCCTCTGTTTTTCTCCCGCAGCTGTTGGATGAAAACGACCAGCTGATAAGATGCATAACCGAGTACATGCAGAAAGGAAGAGCGGTGGAGTGTGTTCAGTAAGTCAGTGTTGGGCTTGTGGAAACCAAGATTTCAGTTTAACCCATGAGATAATTCTCTACTCTTCATCATGACTACATATTAATCTGCATACATAACTGGCATATGCTCATCATTGTTGGTTGATTGTGTTTCCTGCGTGCATCAGTGTGTGTGTGTGTATCTCCTTACGGTGTATTTTTCTAACTTGTGTTATGTTTGATTCACCCCTAGATACCAACAGATCCTGCACCGCAACATTGTGTACCTGGCAACCATAGCTGATGCCAGCCCTGACATCATACCCTCATCTTCACATGTAAGCTGTCAATCCCCCTAACATCAGGATGTAGTAACATGCAGCAGATCCACTGTAGGGGCTGATTCCTAACAAATGCATCATTGTTGTGTTTCTAGTCCACCTCTGAGGAGACCCCAGCCTTGACGACAGCTGTGACAGGGCAGGGTGACAGTGGCTACCCTCTCTCCCTCGCTGTCTCTCTCTCTGTGGAGGGAGGCATCCAAAACTGATATGTACAGTTTAGTGCAGAATGGATTAGTCAATCAGGAGAAAATTAATCATTTACGTTGATTTGTTGTTATTTATTAGATGAAGTTAGTTGTTTCACAAATGCAAAGGCTTGATTGTGTTTTTGACTTACCTCATTAAATTAATACATTAGGGTCTGCTGGTCAGACTTATTACGTTATTTTAATACTTAGGCACTGGTCGCTTTTGATAAGCATTTGTCATTTAACATTTTAGACAGAAACTGATCAATCACTTAACCAAAAAATGTATAGATAATCAATAGTGAAAATGTTTCTCCACTATTTGTGTGTGTGTGTGTGTGATGTTTTGTATCTTTATTTGTACAGTTGTGTAAATTTTGGTCAGTTTATGGACTTCACTTCTACAGCTACTGGGTGGTGGGTGCACTGAGTTACAGCTTCATTAAAAGAAACCCTGTAATTTGTTCATTGCAATTTTCAGTGATTAACATAATTGTACAATAAAGTGTTTTGTATGATTGACACAAGTTTCAAACTGTCCCCTTCAGTTCCGAAACCATTTTGTATAGCAGCAACCAGGAAGCTTAATTATGCAACATATTTATATGTGACCTGGAAACTTGACCTGGTTATTCTGAGTGACAAATAAGACCACTGGTATCCAGCAGACACATTCAGTGACATCTGTGTAAACTAAGTGTTGTGTGGAGCCCAGAGTTTCACAGACTGGCCCAGACGGCCCTCGTGTAGAGAAGTGGAGCCTCTCCCTTTAGGTCACAGGTTTCAGTAACTTCAGGCTAAATCAAACAGACTAGGCGTCTAATTTGTTCCACATGCCGTAAACCAGTTGAGCTGTAACAGACTCCACCCTGGGTGTCCTATACATCCCTGCTCCCCCGGCTGCTCCTCATGTGTATCTACCAGGTCATGTTAGTTTATCAGTGGGAGGAGGGACAATGCTGTTAAATACTGAATACCAGGGGGCACATGCGCTTGGGTGTGAGGCGTGTGTCCCTGCTGTTCTAGAGGGTGACACACTCGGTACCAAACATAAATGAAAGGCAGAACAGCTTGAATTGCTAGTCATTTTTATTCATTTTTTGCATTGCTGGTACACTTGGAAAGATTCAGTTGCCAGCTCAAGAGAACAATAAGCAACATAAGCCAAGCAGTCCCCCTTCATATCTTCTATCAGGGCAACATTTTTTTTTTCTTTTTTGTAGAAGCCACTAGTAAACCATTTGACACAGCTGAGAAGCTAACAGTTACAGTCCAAGGTCTTTAATGATGTCTTTAAAAAAGGCTGCAACAGTTTGGGAGATAACACAGACAAAAAGCAACAAACCCTATATCTTGATTGTGCAAAGCACATTAACTATAAAAAGATATATATTTATATGTATATACAGCAAACAATTCTCTGTAAACATGGTAAGTATGTTAGTTTTCAGAAAACATGGTGTCATTTCATAAATACAGGCAACATTGGCATCCGCAAACATCACAAAAAGTTAACATTCTGGGCGTTTAAATACAGCCCATCGCCATAGAAACCGAAGAAACAAGGGCTCGAAAATACCCCCAACATACAATAATGTTTTAGTGTTTAGCATGGCGTATTTGGTAATCTGTATAGATATATGGTGTAGTTCAACTCTGTAGGAAAGGAAAACATGTGCTTTTCACATCTGAGGGGGGAAAAAAATAATGTCTTATGTAATATGCCTATAAGTATACTAACATACAGTAATGGTATAACATGTAAGAAAATACAAAAATAAGATTAATACTGTCAATATTTGTACAAGAAAAATATTGTATTTTTTAAATGGAACAAAAGTTAGATTTTTCCGGAAGTTAGTGTCAATCTAAAGCAAACCGCCAATTAGGGAAGAGGAAGTGAATGCGTTTCAGGTTGTGAAGACGTTCCCTAATGCGATCATCCAATAGGGTGTGTAACTTTACTACGTATCAACAGAATAATCTCAGACCACCGCCTATCTCTTCAGCACCATTCATCTTCTGAACAACGCTTTGGTTGGAAAATAATATTCTGCAAGTGCTATCAATACCAACATGGCACATAGTTAACTGCTATAATTCTTAGCTCCTGTCAGTTGTTGAAAAAGTAGTGTATTTCTTCTCTCAAATTACACCTCTGCGACGACTTACTATATTTATGCTGAGCCTGCTCAAAGCCTCTTAATAAAAAGAACTAAATATTTATATTTCAACTTCAGTAATTTACAAGCTATGAAACAGTAGATGGTAGCTGTATTCTGAGTCATCTTGCGTGAGATTTGGCAGTTACAGCTATGTAGACACAGTATATTTATTATGGGCAAAACTAGAGCATTTCAAGCCCTTGCCCCCTTATCGTCCCCTCCTTGACACACACTCACGCACACACGCACGCACACGCACACACACACACACACACACTTTCAGCTGCAGAAGCTAAGTGGGTGACGGCCATGCGTGTCTCTAGCTCTCCTCTGAGGAGACGACAGACAGAAAAATGACCGTTAGACTAACTGCTGCCGGCGTGATGCATGCATCGCTTGTAGTTAAAAGATGGCAGTTCAAAAAAGTTCAAAATATGTCGCTTTTTTTTCCAAATGGGGATGTTTGACATGGAAAAATATAGATACAAAATGTCGAGCCAGTGTGTATACTTAATTTTGCCTCGGGGGAACACACCCCAAAGCTGAAATCTTCCAATTCTGTGAATGTGGATAGTGATGGCTGCAGCCCAGCTCACTTGGTGGCCAATCAAACGGAGCTACAGGTCCCAGCATCTGACGGTCAGTACTGGTGAAGGTAGGAGGGCCTGTGCTCGTGTTTGAGGGGGAAGGATTTGAAGCCCTTGGTCATGGGTTTGTGCTGCTGCTGTTGCTGCTGCTGCTGCTGCTGGGTGAAGGGAAAGCCCGAGGAGATGCCCGTGGAGGGGGAGCAGTCGCTGGCGGTGGACCACACCGGAGACTGCAGCATCTGCATGGAGTCGCTCCACTGGGAGGAGGGAGGGATGTTCATCTGGTACAAGGAAGAGCTGGGATTGGGCATGGTGTTGGTGTGTGTGGAGTGCTGCCACGGCGCTTTGGGAGGCCAGGTCTTAGTTTTACTGTCCTGTGGAGCAGAAGGAGCCGGCGCACATTGAGCCAACATGCAGTTAAAAGCTCTACCAGCTAGCTCAATTTAAACTAAATCTTGGGAGCAGCTTCTCTGTCTACCTGATGAACAGCAATAATGTGATGATGAAAAATGAGAATGCCATACGTTGATAATACCCCGTGGGTAAATTCTCTTACAATTTGCACCCTCTATGAGAGTTCAGAGGTCAGGGTCAGCTACAGAAAAGCAGCCCTGCAGCTGGAAACAGTACAAGCCAGCATGACATGTTTTTTTGTTTTGTTTTTTTTAAATTGGATCAATTTGCTTTCACACTGTTTACAAATATGTTTACAATTTGTAAGGAAAGGTCATGTTTGCAAATGCACTTTGTTCCCTGGTTATGAATTTACCAGGTAAAAAGGAAACAAAGAGAAAAGCATATGGGCTTGACAGCCTGTTAAATACTGAGTACTGATGTCACATGTCATCAGGGTCTGAATTTAACAGCCACCAAAACACCAGTAAAATTCATTTTTGGTGGATAAATCAAGGGTAATCCGCCATACTGACCTGCAATAACAGTTGAAATTCCTTGGTTATATGACTTCTGTTGGACTTACAAACACACAATACCAGGTTTCACTGATGAAACAGCATTGAAAATTGGTGACATTTGTATGTAACATGGGTCCTACGTATCAATTATCTAGGTCTGCTTGGCACGTGAGTCAAAAAGCTAATTTCAGACACTGCCGGTGATTGTCCTACAGTGTTGTAAGCTTTGAGGACCTTGTGTCATGACTGCAGGTGCTAATAATGTATTAAGAGAACGTCGCTTCCAAGAGGACCCACTGCTATCTGCCAGTTATCAAGCCTTATGACCTGTGAACAACGACGGCACAAGAAAAAATGAGCGATACGCCACGCTCCTGTTTTTAGACATCCACATTATTTAATTTAATGTGAACATGTAATTCTAATGTGTTTAAATGTTGAGGTCTCAGGACTTTATAGCTACAGGGTCACCTGATGAAATGTTAGGGGCCCCCTACTTTACCTGGTTATCATCCCCTATGTGATGGAGTGGCGGTGAGGGCAGGGTGCACACCTCTTGCTCACCGCAGCTGTGTTTTCTGAGGATGGAAAAACAGGCGGTTAAGCTCCAAACCACTGAATTAAAGCTAGATTCTTTAACTGCAGCACTGACCACCGATTCGTCATTCTTCACTGTGATTATGAGTGTCATGGTGAAAAAGCAGGTATCAGGAGAGAGACTCATATCTAGCTCCTTGATTACCAGATGTGGAATGAAAATCGGTAAAGCTCAGATGCAGTCTGGGAATTATGAGTACAGCTGGAACATATCATTGACCAATCATACTGACACATCACGACAAATGTATTTTGGAGGTTGTGGCCTACCTCCTTTGTTTCACTGCAGCTACAAGGTCCGGCCCGGAGAACATGGAGAACAGGCTGTCTCCATTGGCTGAGGACGTCTCATCGCTGGAGCTGGCCGAGTCCCCCTGATTGGCTGACCAGCTGCTGTTTACCGCCTCCCTGTGGACAAAAATGGACGAGGACTTAGCAGCGTTTCCATCACAGAGACACAGGGCCGAGGCTTTACAGGTATGCTGGGCTTTAGAAGCCATCAGACACACCATGATTTAAGATTTCAGTTTAGTCTCTCTTTAGTTCTCAGTAGGTTATTTGTGATAAAACATTCATCCAAATATATCATGTTAACCCAAGAAAAAAATTAACAAATAGTATACTGCTGTGGCACTTTAAGAATTATGCTGACAAAATGACTGTGGTATGTGGTCACAATCATTCATTTTGCCTGTTTTATTTTATATCAATATTCCCTGTACTTGGCTACAGGTATTTCTTTACTGCTGATGTTCAGAATGCAGGAGGGTGAGGAAACGGGTCCATCACCAAACCTCCACATTTCCAAATAGTATCTATCCCTTGCAAAGCAATGTGAAGGATATTAGGATGTGTGTATCTACTTTATTTAAACGACATGAATGTTGCTTTACAAAGTCCTTCCTGAGGGGGTCAGCCGGGGAAAAAAACAGTGTCATATACAAAAATACATATTATGCAGGCTTAGGTGCCTGTTTTGTGCTTCTGCAACCCTGTTTTTAATCAATGTCTGGCATTTTAATAGTTTAGCTCACTGACTGTTATTATTAAACAGTTGTATGAATGAAGTTTAGTATCATTACAATTCATATTCTTGCCAGACCAGGCAAAATGGCTCTTGTGCACTTTAAATGTCCTTTAAATGCCTCCATGTTATGCCTGTGCTCAAAACACATCTTGAAACATGGCATCAAAAATAAACTGTAATAGCAGCACTGTGTCATTCTAGCACATTTTCTGTATGTATGTGTATTGTTGTGTGTATGTCTTTTTTATATTTTGAAAATCCATAATCACACCTGCAACAGCACAGGTGACACAGAGGCATACTGAACACTGTAACATCACCACATCTGAGGAACTGGGAGCTTTGGAGTTTGGTAGGAGACTGGCGTGCTTCCTAAAAGTGTTCATTACTGGTAACTGTCAGATGTGTTGTCTGGCTCAATAGCACTGTATGCATCAATGTTTCTTTTTTATGGTGGACTATTTTATGTGCTTTTCAGTGACCTGCCAACAGAAGTACTGCTGGATTTTCTTGTTGTGAATTTTAGAGTCTCTGTTTGTGTATCAGTGGGTCAGCAGTTAAAACGATGCATGTGCAGGTACCTACCCCTCGCTGTAGTACTCTGGGTGGGACCAGGTCCTGTGTTGCTCATCAGGGATTGGCCAGTTGCTGCGGGTGTTGCTGGGGCGACGGATGTGCTGCACCTGCCGTTTCTGCTGCATGGCCTGGCTGACACCGGCGACATAACGCGCAAACTCCGGGTCAGAGCCAACTGCGCATGGAGAGAGAGGATAAACAGAATGGTTGGTTTTCTGACACCCTCAGCTTTTCTCTATTGTGCCCTGGAGCTCAATCCGTTTAGCCAGACTGTCTACCATAGCAGAAAAATCACAATAGCCGTAAGTCAACTCTACACAATGGGCCTCGGCAGCAATCAAAAGAGTCTGCTGCACTGTAAAAATAGCAACTGACACATTCCAAATTCAGCATAAATTGTCAAATTACAGTCACCGCCAATTGCGGGGGGAAAACAGCTGCTCATACTCTATGACCTACATTTGAGCGTTTGTAGTCAGGTTACTCAGATCAGGGTCCAGACTTCTCCTAATCTGCCTGAATAGGTGATAAGAAGACTTCTCATGTGTGCAGTGAATACTATTAAATATCTTGCTTTGCATACACACAGTACCCATAATCACACCTGCATTACATTTAAAATACACTATATAAGAGTATTCTAACAATTTTGTGTTGTAGCCTGGTTTGATAACTTGATCCTGTGCTATAGAAACAGATCAGGAAGCTTAGAGGGGGGAAAAAAAGCCAATGAGGTTACTGGCTTGAGTCAGGCACAACTAACTCTAATCTTTGAGAGGCATGTGGTGAAGAAGCTCTGTGCTATTCCAACCTGCCCAGGTCCCTCCCTTAGAGCACCACTTCAGAGACCCTTTAGTCAAAAGGAAAGGAGCCAGACATGTACTCACCCACACTGCCACCAGACAGCTGGATTTTAATGTGACTGCATCAATAATGTTATGAAGTTGCATCACCAGGATGCAAACCAATTTTGTATTCTACAGTAAAAAGCATATCTTGGCACTGCAGTGACCCATTTACTACTCCTGTGATCTTATCAGCTGATGTCTGTCTGGCTCCTATATAATGTGATTTGTTGTATGGTTTCTTTTTAACCATGTATGTACACCAAATGTCCCCTCATGGGACTATGAAGATTAGAATTGTATTAAAGGATCGCTTTTTATCTGTCAGCTGTAAGCATCTTAATGGTTTCACCCAGAATATGACGATCCACATGCTGGTCTGAAAATGAGTCCCTAGGCATAATGAGCACCTGACTAATGACTGCAGTGTTAAGACATAAAACCTTTGTTTCACTCCCTCTGCGAAGCTTTTTTATAACAAAACCAAGGAGTCAGCACATCTCCAGGCCTGTCCCCCTCCCACTGCTGACATTACGATCTAACTGAAGAGCTTGGGAGCCTGAGATCCACTCTACCCACTGAGTTATAAATGGCCTCTCAAAATGAAAATTCAGTGATTATCTACTTAACCCCATGTGGTCCAAGCTCCATTTAAGTTGCCAAGACTACCAAACACACAGCTCAGCTTTGTACCAAACTACAAAAGTTAAATGCATCACGTTTTTAGAGACTTTCCTGTTAATTAATGGTTAACTGAGGCAAAGAGCCCTTAAAATGATTTGTTCCATGACACCAACACTTGCACTCTATAGTAATAGGCCGAGTGTTCCAGCAGACTTTTTTTAGGGTACAGGCACCAGAGAATTGTGGTTAATGAGAAAAATCCAAGAGATGAGGCAAATGCAGGACCTTTGAGCCCATAGTGCAACTGTTTGCTGCAAACCCTCGTTTATGCTGCACAAGCTGTTCAAAGAACTCCAAAAGACATTTTAGGATTTTAGAGCTAGGATAAATTGCCCAGTTAACCTGGATAGTTTGGATGAAGACAGACATGTAATGATGGGTGTTAGCTGGTCCTCCCTATTTTCAAAGGAGTTTCAACAGATATGGGGGTGGGCGGATAATCATGTAATTTTTCTTTTTGCGGGCAAACAATGCCTTTAATGAACTTCATTGATGGGATTCTCATCTGGCAATAGCTGATTCCTAGAGCTTATGGAGATGGGAGGCGGTGGGATGAAAAGAGAGGTGGATCTCACCTGCAGGGTCGAAGGGGAGCGTGTCTCCCAGAACTCCAAACACCCCTTCACTCTGGTCCCTGTTGGGCCAAGTGTTGTTGCGGGGCCCCTGGGGTTTCTGGCCCAGCATTTCCGACATGACACTGTCCATGTAGGTGCTCACCAGACCCAAACTGTAGAGGTCTGAACTCAGATCCGGGAGTCCAGGGGAGCTCCACTGCCCAATGGGGCCCAGCGGGGACAGACCTGCCGGTGGGCCTTGCGGGGGAGGCTGCTGCCCCGAGGTGCCGAGCCACTTGCTTGCCACTCTCTGCTGGGGAAGGGCCTGGGGTGGGGGCTGCTGAGGAGGAAGCTGTGGAGGTGGAGGTGGCTGCTGCTGACTGATGGGCTGCAGGAGGTGCTGGTAGTACTGCAGGGCCTGAGGAGAGGGCTGCTGTGGTGGAGGAGGGGGTTGTTGCTGCTGCTGTGGCTGTTGTTGCGGTGGAGGAGGTGGCTGCGGTTGAGGCTGCTGCTTCTGTACTGGCAGTGGAGGCTGGGGCTGAGGCTGAGACTGGGGCTGGGGCTGAGTTTGGGGTGGAGGCTGGGCCAGGGTTTGGGACAGGGGCTGCAGGGCACCGTGAGAGACAGCCTGGGAAGTTGGTGGAGCTCCACTGGGGGGCTTCAGCTCGGCAGGGTTAGCAGACGCCACAGAGTTCCTCCTCTTGACCAGTGGAGAGGCCTGCTGGGACTTGCCCATGTTGAAACCTGAGAGAAAGTCGATGACATCCTGCATCTCTTGGTCGGTAGGCAGGTTCATCCCCTGGTCGTCGGACACGCAGCCATTGGCCAACTGGTTCTGCTGGGCTGGGTCCGGAGTGCAGGACAGGCTGCCCATTTGCAGGATACTCTGCAGCCTCCCGTCACTGTGGCACAAGCTCTTCACCTTATCCTCAGAGCTACTGGCTGTCAGAATGCTTCGCGACGGGGTGCTAGGGATGGAGTAACTGCCCCCACTGCCAGAGCTGGATGATGCCTTCTTGGTGAACTTGGAAGTCAGTTTGGAGATGGTTTTGGGCAAGCCGCTTGAGGTTTTGGAACTGGTGCCTGGGGGCATGTCTGCTTGGCCCCCATAGTCTGGGATCTCCCGCTGCAACTGCATCTGAATGGTGGGTAGAGCTTGCTCTCTTTTGAGTAGAAGAGACACACACAAGCACCTAATCAGTGAAGCATTCAATATAGATTCTCCATTAATTTCCACTCCACCAGCCATTCCTTTTTCTGCATTATTTTTGTGTACTTCTCTGCCATATGTCATCCACTTACTTCTGCAGTTTACCTTGATTTTGTCCAGTGATCTAAAATCCACTAACAGTCATATGTGTGGGCACACATATGTATGCTTGTGCATGTGCAGAAGCACACATGCATGCCCACACAAACACAAGCTTTGTGATGTACTGGTTTAATTGTTTTTTTATTATCCTTTATCCAATTACATGATATTATCTTCATGAGTGTCTCTTGTTTTCTGCACAAAGCTTTGTGTGAAACCCATTTGACAGTATCAGTGCAATTCACAAATTAATGTCTGACTGAAAAGGTTTATTCAACCTTACAGATGTGTATGTGTGTGTATGTGTTGTGGCATATAATATAAGATACTGGATCAGAAATACTGCCGTGGGTAAAGAATCATAACAGTCTACTTATAAATTTTTTATGCAGGTAACATCAGTAATTCTTAAGTTATACAGGCAGTATAAATCATTTAGATTGTGACTGTTCATCATCCAGAACACAATTTCAGCACACTCTAAGAACGTACACATCTCTTGTAACTGAGTTTTACAACAATGAGGTTGTTATTCATTATTATTTAACATCCACTCACTTTCTCTCCTTCCATCTGTTGATGTCAAAGACCGCTGTGTAGAGCACGTCCACGAGACCCAGCGTCTTCTCTGGATCCAAGCTACGTTGGAGCAGGGACATGGTAGCTGGGTCCTCCTTCAAACACCTACACACACACACACACACACACACACACACACACACACAAACAATCACAACAGGACAGGACATGAATGGCAAACCCAACAAAATCACTCACAGACAAAAGCCCAGGTGCATTTGTGGAAGAAATGAATACTTGACACATGATATGCAAAAACAAGAACAGTAGAGCCAAACTCAAGGCTGACAGGCAATATTTCCAGGGAAATTCTGCTTGTCCACGTCTCAACTAGTACACATTCAGAATCAACCTCACCTCTTTCTAGCTGTTTTTTTTTTTTATTATTCAAACCCCACTGTACGAAATGGCACACAGGACTGTCTAGGCCTAAATGTCAATGATGACAATTTAGATGAAGTTTATGATGAAAAATGCTTCACACGTGGCTCTACTCGACCACAGAGGGACCAGCTGGGAAAACCTGGAAATGGGAGCTGTGGATGAATAATGCTTTCCCTCCCCTAAACCAACAAATTGCTTTCAAGCAAGGCACACAGCCCCCAGCTGCTACAAGGTAGCTGCACAGTGGCCAGCAGCAGAGGACTGTGGGTGTACTGTGCAGCTCCCAGGGACAAATGCAACTGAGTGAAAATAACGCAGGCCAGTGCTGAAGTGGGGTTTCCTCAGTCACGCATTTCTTTCATTGAGACCTATTTCCCTGAGTCGTATTACATTATAAAACTAAATTTCATAATGCAAAATGAACTAAATTTAGGTCTACTGCATGTTTAGTCTCCTCACATGTAAAGACATCACAAGCCTACTGTGAATTCAAGAATAAGGACATTTTGGACTGCATGATATAACCAAAACTGGATGTGATATTTTTGACCGAAAACCTCAGTGTCGATACTGTGATGATATTGAAGGGATGGCTGTTGACTGATATTTTCACAAAACATTTACACAATGAGAATAATACCCTCTCATAGCACGATATTGATATAATCAATATATTGCCCAGTCCTAAGGACATTATTGATTTGGCATGGTAAAGACTGAACCTTTTAGCCTCGTGTGTGCCCCCAGTAGGAATGGAGACCCCTAAGACCAAGTGTTGCTGCCTTACTGTAACCACTGTCCTATACAGGATTATAGCTATAGTATGAAGGTAGCAGGTGGTTCAACAGCATCACTTACCTATGCTGTGACTTTATTGTCTGTCTAGCTAACTCACTCCTAGCTGAGCTCTCTTACTGTGTTTATTCTGTTTGTCTTTTCACTCTGATGCACTTCCTCTATGTTACGCAGACCAAATCACAAGAAAAAATTCTGGTCCATGTAAATGTACCTGTCAAACCAATTTCTGGTAACTTAATCTGTATGACTGTAATCTTGTGACGAAAAGGGAAATATTTAGCTGGATGCGGCTATGTCTAATACTGTGTCAAAGTCATGAAAGATGAATAGGGTTTTACTAATTAAGCGTCAGAGTTTGGCCTGTGGCACTTTCTAAGGGTGCTGCCACATGCTGCAGAGATGTACCCATAAAAATCAACTTCTGACGCTCGATTATCACTTTGCTTAAAAGTAAATATCAGTACTCACCAGGTAGAGGGAACCTGAACCACCACCTTGGATCCCTCCAGAGTGATCTGCGGAGCGTAGGCCTCCTTGTTCTCAATCTGAGCTGTATCAACAACCACCTGTGGACATACATACACACACGCCTACATCAGTCTGTCTCCTCACAGAATGTGTTTCCTCGCTGCCATTTATTTCAGGTTCTGGACAAGAACAAGCTCACCTTGTGCAACAACGCTACAGAAATATAGACACTGCATCGACACTTTTTGTGTCTAGACAAGTGTTTTAGCTGAGGAGTCATTTCCTCCAACGCAATACATCTCAATATATTTTACTGAAAAACAAAACTGACATGGACTTTGGTGAAACAAGTGAAATTGCTTTTGGCCCTCTGTGTTATCTCTAAAGATAGGCCATGTGAGGACGGTGGGAAACTTTTGACTCTACAGGTCACCGTGACTACTGACTCCTGAAAACTTCACCAGCCTCCTTTATTTATTTATCAACCAGTTCGATTTTTCAGTAAGGAAAGCACCTCAAGATGATAGCTGTTTACCTACCAAGGAAAAACCTGTCAGCCAAAAGTTACAGGCATTTTGAGGTGAGGAGGGTTAATGTAATCAATCAGGCAGTGACAACATACGACCTAGCTGCCTGCTGCTGCCAGCCATATATATTTCCCAGTTCTTTGAAAGTGGCCTTGGCTCCTCATGACCCATGCAACTGGGTCACAAGAGCAGAGGGAGGGAGGAGTCTAGTTCCTGTATTGCGGGAAGTTGGCCTATTGTTATTATTAAAGCAGGTGTATCCTGGGGAACCCGGGCTGCCAACGGTCCTGTGAGAGAGGCACACAGACTCCCCGGCATGTTTCTAAAGAAGCACAACAAGGTCATGAGGGGCACGGAAAACGAGGAACAGCAGCAAAACGGATGAGCCCCATGTCGTAATTTCTGACTTTTCACTAGGAGGAGTCGTCAGGAAGGACAATGGGACAGATATCGCAATTCTTCCTGCAAAGTGGAAGTGCGTGTCTGTGTGTTTAGGAGAGGGTGCATAAAAATGTGTGTGCATGAAAGACAGTGTATGCGAATGTGTGTGTGAGAATGTGCGTGTGTACAAGAGTGCATGCATGTCCTGGTGTGTGATCTATTTTGGGGGGGGAGCGGTCAAAGGCTCAGATAAGGAGCTAATGTAAAGTGCTCATCCATCACCCATGGTTTGTTTTACAGTCAGCGCAGGGCTGGCAGCCTGGATGGGAACGCTCACGAGGCCTAACACACACAACACGGCGGACCACACTGAGGAAATAAACACTGGAGCATAAACACAGTGGTGCTGCTCTGAAGGGAGCCCTGCCGCTGACCCTCCTCCCTCTGACTCTCCTTTTCAACAAGAGGGGGGATTCTGTTTGCAGACCCGCCCAGGCGAGCCCATCCTTCACCCAGATGTTGCAGGAATGTTTCTTCCCCTTTGTGTCTCTGGTGTTTGTTTACACCTCTCGGCCCCCTCAAAGCACGCCGACAGACCTCCTAATCTCCATTACAAGCCTGACAAACAATGGAGTGTGAGTTGCCAAACCCACAGACACAAAAAAAGGAGGGATTTCACTAACTATGCGGCAGTGTCAGTGCAATACAATAGGCCTGTTCACATTAGTTGGCCAGCTCCTCTTCACTGCTCTGTAGTTTTGTAGTAACAAGTGCACAAGGGTGATGGGTGTTTACATGACCGAATCACGGAATGTAGATCCATTACAGGACATGTTTGACAGCTGTTTGTGTTAAATCTTGCGCAAAAAATAATTTAGCCTCTTCTGACAGAATACTGCAACAACTGAGAAACTGCTAGCCTAAATACACAGTCTTACAGGTGTTTATGGTGACATTTTTTTTCTTTTCTTCTTAAAAAGGGACTATGGAGGATAATGAAAGAAAGTTTAAGAGCATCATCGGTGAAATTCTATATAGCTCTCAACTTAGCTCGACTTTTGCACTCCTTTCTATTGGTTGCATGTAATGTTGGTGACAGGAATGAGGGCTGGGAAATACATCAATATTATATCAATACAGTATTGAGACTAGATATGTTTTGGGATACTGTAAGATGGTGATTTGGTGTAAGAGTTTACTTTTCCTGGTCTTAAAGGCCACATTACAGTAAAGGGATGCAATTTTCTGAACTTATTAGACTGTTTGATAATTTGCCACTACCTGCTTGCTGTCTGTTTAGATATAAAAAAAAAAAAAAAACCTGTGTGTAAATATCTTATGAAATCAGCAATAGTCAGCATCGTCACAACATCAATATCCAAGTGCTCTGTCAAGGATATATTTCATTTTGTCCATGTCATCACTCTGGAAATGAGCATTAAAAAAAGCTCAGTATTTAAAATGTAATTTAAAATGACTGTTCTTTAACTCACCAGTCCTGCCTGGGCAAAGAGCAGCTGGACGGCAGTCTTGCAGGCTCCTCTCCAGCTGGATGGGCAGACTTGGTTGAGGACCTCAGTGACGGGGGAGTCGTCCCTGGGGGTCACACCGTTCTGGCCCAGTGCCTCCTTAATGAGCTGCAGCATGGTGTGCTGAGGAGACAAAACAAAGAGAGGCAGTGAATACAGCAGACTATCACCACTGTCTGCTGATGTAAGGCCGACAGGAATCTTATACACATACATGCTACACTACAGATACTGCTGAAAACACAAGAGACTTGGCTAGTCTTCATCTCTGCTCAGGTTATCACTGCTGTGAGGTAAAAACCTTCCAGAAATTAAGAAAAAACAGCTTTGTTTTCATACCAGTGTCCCTGCATTGTTTGTATTAAATACTGTTAATGAATCCCATAAGTTCAATGGCCATGTTTTTGCCTCCCAACACATCCAAGACAGTATAATCCCTGAATTGAGGAAAATTATTAACATCACTAACACTGGAATTTTCACTTTCACAAGAGCATTAAGCTCTCTAAGAGAGGCCACGCCTTATGATTCCTGGAGTGTCAGCAGCCATCAGAATCATAATACATTTAATTGCCAAGTACAATAAACGCACAGCAATTAGTCTAGATAGCACTGGCACATCAAATGACAACATTTTGACAACGTACCATTATATATACACACATGGTTCCAAGTGCAACAAGATGTTACACAGAATACAAAAGGATGGTGCAATACTTATTACAGACAGCAGACTATTAGATCCTTCTGTATACATTCAACATTCTGCTGCTGTTTATGTGCCAGCAGCATGGCACACAGTATGTTTTCAGCAGCTATGAAGTGGAGTGAGTGGCCAACAGTGCATCTGCCCAGTGTAATTAGCACAGGAGCCAGACAACTGTTATGAGGGCGACTATCAGCAGCTTATTCTTGTGACAGATAAGGGCAGAATCTCAGTGTAAACAAAAAGCACTAACACAGAGACCCAAAGCCTCATATGGACAAAACTGAGAATGGCTGGAAGAAAACTCATGTCAAATCACACAAACCGAGCCAAATACAAAACAAATACATCACAACATCTCGTGTATCCCTCAGGTCAACTTGAACCTCTCTAGAGAATAAGGCCAGTGAACAGAAGAAGTATGAAGCCAGCAAAAAAGGTCAGGAGTTGTACCGTTTTCAGTTTGAGGTTCTCAGCTGCTGACTCGTTGAAGGAGACTCCTTTGAGGAAGTGGGAGCCAATCTGCACAGGGATGGTGGGCAGCTCGCACTGGATGGGCTGGGAGGTCGTCTGCATCCTACCCGCCTGCTGGGCCTCCGCCTCGCTGCAGCAGCCCTGCACA
>OMLB01035546.1:29163-57746 GCA_900302555.1 Myripristis jacobus | reverse complement strand
TGCACACACACACACACACACACACACACACACACACACACACACACACACACACACAACAACAACAACAACAACAACAACAACAACAACACAAACACACACACAAGCCAAGACACACACATCAACGGTGATAATAATCAATACACCCACGTTTTAAAGAAATTAAACCGTCCCTGTTCTGAGAGTGGACCTACCTGTAAGGCTGCCTCCACAGATTTGGGGTTCAGATGAAAGCCAGCCTTCAGTGCATACTCACTGTGGCCAAGGCTCTCTAGTGCTGCTTTATAGGCCTGCGGGCAGGGAGGAAGAATCACAAACTATGAGTTCAGAGCCAGAAATGCATCAGTCAGAGGTAAAATGTTTTTTTCAGATGCAGACTGAAGGGTTTTTTTACATAGGTGACAAAAATCGCCTGGCCTTAATTCATTTTCAATGAGAGGTGAGCAGAGGAGTAACACAGGGCAAGCAATGCAGGCAGGAGGGTTAGGAGGTGGGTTTGACATCGTAAAAAAAGTGAAGCATGTGCTCATACAAGCACACATCCACACGCTGCACCTCCTCAAAGTTGCCTCGTCCTGAACTTTTGACGGTGAGAATGGAAATCGGTCACCCAGTTGACCAGTGGACACAGGTGCCTTATGTTATGTCTAGGTTTACCATTAAATGATGATCTGGGAACCAGCACAAGATGTACCAGGATGTGGCATTCTGCCTACAACCAGCTACGTTTACTTTGCTAGTATTTACTTTGCTAGGCAAATTTGTACATTTGTAACACAATTGTTTCAGGGTGCATACTGTTTGTGTTGTTTTTCTACTTTAGTGCCACAGTTATGATTGCAACGCACGGACCCACAGGTCAGCCCAGTGTATTTTATCCTTTCACATTGGACACGGTGAGTACAGCAGAGCGGCAGCTGAGAGCCACATGCGATTTTTGTTGCCTGTCTAAAAAGTCCTCAGTGATCCAGCGCAAGCTCCTATACATCTAACTCATAGAATTCTGGGAGACAAAAAAAACATGGGGACAATCGGATATCTCTGTAGAACGGTTTACTTACTAATTATGTGCTACAACATTTTGGCTACGTTTTTAAAATTACATCATAACATACTTATAATTCATAAAAACATCAGACGATGAAATCTGGATCGGTGCGTGGATCAGTAACGTCAGTGCAATACCCAGTAAGTGAGTAAATACCTAAACTGAATCAGATAAGTCCCAACTCTCATCATAATATTGTGAAATGGCATAAGCATGGTGTTTTCCTGGATTTAAAGGCTTTTCTCATTGTCTTGACAGATTACACAGGAGAAAAATGTGTTTCAGACAGAATCGATAACCTCACAAAGATAAATGATAGGAAACACACGTCACTGTATAATCATAAATATCATATTCAGTATTTGGTAATAAATAAAATGAATCACTGCATTTTCAAATCCATAAACCAATGATTAGCTGAGGAGGCATAAAGGCAGTATAACTCGCAGTTTCTGGCGATGTAGATGGCATGACGCAACTAGAAATAAAATGAGACACATGTTCACAAATCTAGTGAAATGTTTTCTGGCAGTTAAGACTTTCAGATATGATGAAAGCAAGAATTCAGCAACTGAAACAACTCTTGAGGCACTGCTGCCCTTCAAGTTGCCAAAAAACACTGGGTGGCCTATCACTGCCTAAATTATATTAAATATAAATGGTTGTCTACAAACAGGGTGGAAATGACTACAAACCAAGACAAATAAAAGCAAAATTTTAGGCCATGACTGTCAAGTTTGTGTTGTGAAAACGTTAGTTCATTTCTTTAGTGTATAGGTGGTGTATTGTGGGTGGGAGCACCTGTAAAGCGTTGTCAATTTTCACATTGAGCTCCTTCAGCTGGTGCTCAGGAATGGTGGTATTATTGGAGCAGAAGAGCTGCTGAACCTGGATGCCTGCCAGGCAGCCGTCCCGGCCCCTCTCCCTCAGCCTGGCCGTTGCCTGAGGGCACAGCAGCACACAGCACAGCACAGGGTCAGAGAGACAGCAGCACACACAGCTGCAGCACAGTCTCATAGAAATTACACATCCGGTGTGTGACAAAAGTCCCCTTTTTAGAAGGACAGGGAGCAACTGAATGATTAATTTTGTGTGATGATGTATTTCCTAAAATGTATGTATTCTGAAATATAACATTTCACATACTACACTGCAACCTGTATCAAAAATAAAACTGTTGATTATCTACAGACATTTTCGAGCCAAAAATGTGAATGGCCACTCAAATGGAGTCCAAGCCAGCTCTCTCTGCCTGCACTCGCCAGCAGTGAGTCCCATTCCACAGCACATTCCACCGGGATCTATCCGGGCCTTGTCCCCTCCGGGGCTAACACTCTGCATGCCAGGGCTTAACAGATCAATCAACCCACTATTCTCCTCTCTGGCTCACTGTACAGAACAAAGCTCAAAATGGGCCAGAGGGACTGATTAGCCTGGGGATTAGCTAGCTCCTCTTACAAAATGGCCTCCCTTACACGAGTGGGGGTTTAGAAGAGTATGGGACATGGCAAGGCAGGTTCACAGACAAACTGCAGGCGAGAAAGAGGAAATAGGAAATTGAGGCTAGAAATCATAAACGTCTGGCATTTCTTAGGAATGTATAACAAGTCGGCTTTTCACCTCACAGACACAACCCCCCCCACCATTTCCACAGCCCAGACGAGGGACACCCCATGGCTACATACCTCGGCTGCTCCCTTCCATGAGCGGGAGGCCTCCTCGAGCTCTGTGAGGGGCCCGGGACCGGTGCTTTGGGAGCGGGCGTTGGTTCGGCGTTCCTGGGCCTGAGCCAGCGCCTCTGCTAGGCAGGACTGGGCCACGGGCTGCACCTTCTGCAAGGCCTGTGACAGAAACTGGAAATGGACCTGCATCACCGTGAGGAAGCACCGGCCCAGCACCTGAAAACACACAACAGATACTGCTGTTAGAACATACATCACTCCAGAGAACAGCCATTATCATCATCATCATCATCATCATCATCACCATATTAGATTACATAAGTCTGAATGTATGACACACACTCAGTGCATAAAACAGTTGAAACACTATAAGGGCAGACTGATATTTGTAGGCTTCAGTGGGTTGTCAATGCCCAGATTAATCAGGTCTTTACCACCTAACTAATGTTTTTTAATAGAATAGGACATCAAAATAATGAATGGCTACCTCAGTGGTAGTCTGCCTATTTCAGGCCGGTGGCTGGTGTTAATTTTCACACCATAGCCGACGCCTTAACAGAGCTACACATCATTTTGTACAATCCATGCCTCAGGCGTTTCAAGGCAAAAACAAAATGTGTAACCTGTTTCCTCCCCGTGATCTCAGGAGTCACAGCGTTCACCTGGATTCACCGACCGTCTGCTTTACAGACGGGACATAGTCATTCCTAATATTTTGTAAACTCTATGTATGTTTGCAATAAGGGGACATCTTCGTTCTTAATGGCTTGTCACACTTTAATTGCTCTTAAAGTATGACACACTGAGCTTGACTATTTTAACTTACTTCTTTCTCCTACTTCCTAAAAGGCTGACTCACCATGGTCACATTTTTAGCATAGAATCACATTAACCTTATCGGCATACTATCCTTTAGGCTGCCCTCACTGTTGTAAAACAAATGCAGTATTCTTCAATAAAAAAAAAAAGAAAAATCAAAAATAGTTGTGGAAACCAGAACAGAGCCTTCCACTGTAACTGCTGTGAAATGACACTTTACGCCTCATTTCAACATGCTGATGTCTTCAAAAGTGAATCTTTTTTTTTTTTTTGCCAGCTGATAGTGGAAGTTCACAGCGTTGTTGCAGGATAAAATTAGGTTACTCTATTTCGAGGCCATTATCTGTTCCATTCAATAGTAAAGAATAATCTCATCTTTGACACAGTGGCAGGCTGCTATGTAATCACCTCTCTTAATGCATCAGCCTTGTGCATCATGCTAAAATGCATTCACCTCTTAACACACTGGTCTACAACGTTACTGCGGCTGCCACTGTTTGCAGAAGCAAATACCATTCTCCTATCATAGGAAAGTCAACTTTGTATTATAAATCGGAGTGCCAAGTCCACGTCATGAAGCACAAATCAAGGCACACAGCAGCCTAGAAAATAAAACACGTGGCCAGGGTGCATGGAACTCCTAAGACTTGAGCATGTGTGTCGGTATTTGTGCACAATATACAAATTAAATGTGTACAAAGATAAAGGAGCCAGTTCACTGTCCAACTAGCAAAATAAGAGCAACATGCAAGTGTATTGTAAACTTTACCTACTGCACACAAGAAACAGCTTTGCAGTTTAGAGAATAAGCTCCAGTGATATATGACAGTAACTTTATTTGTTTGGCACACACTCGACATGATAGCTGAGTGCAAACACACATTCAAATATCCATTTTTTATTAAATATATTCATACTGAAACCCTCTTGCACGCACTACTGAAATGTTTTCACAGATTCATATGAACTATTCTAAATCTTTTGCAAGTCCTCATGAAACACACTGATAAATGCTACTCTGCTCTCACATACGCTGCTGAAACGCTCTTACTAAAACACTGAAATAAAAGGGTTTCAGGCACTACTGAAAAAATCTCACCCACACTGTTAGAACACTCCTGAAACCGATCTTACGAGGCGCTCTCACACCTGCCTTGTTGAGACCAGCTGAATCAAACTCTCGTGCGTTCGCTCCCTTGGTGTGGTTCATTTGGGCAGGTGTGACACGAGCAATCACACTCAAGCACGGACCAAAACTACCAGAGCAAGACCCTGTTGAGGAAGTGGTCTCAGTGTGGTTGCAAACATGAACATGAATTGACTTCAGTCCTACATAACTACAGGAAGCAACGATCACTACATTACTGAAGAAGTTGAGAGGGAAAAAAAACATCTTGGTTTGCTTGGTTTTTGTTTGTTTGAATTTTTCGCCTTGTGGAATCAAACTGAACCAAGTGAACACTGCAACAAAGTATTCAACTTTTCCACTGATTCAAACCAAAGCAAATAGGTGTGAAAACAACCATGTACACCAATGACACATTCACATATACTATTAAAATGCTTTCAAATGGACTATTTAAGACTTGTGCATTCATACTGCTTATAGAAACAGTCTAAATACTGCTGAATAGCTCTTGTACACATATATACCAAGTGTGTCAGGTTGACATACAGTATATTGCTCCTCCCCCGCTGAGGGCATGTGTTTGTCTTTGTGTGTGCGTGTTGGTGAGAGAATAGTCCAGGCTTAGAGGCTGTTTGTTGTCCAGTTAGCAAAATAAGAGCAACAGGACACCACAGGCTCCACCGTGGTCACAGGGTTTTCTTTTTCAGGTACCAGCTGAAAATATCTCAAGGGGGAGAGGCTGAGTTGTAAAGACAGAAATATGCCGCTGCTTTTGATGGCAGACAGGAGCAACAAGGCACAGCCACCTTCATTCTTCAGCGCAACACATCCCAGAGCCAAAACTGGCCTGTGCACATGGCTGAGGCTTCAAAACCTCCAATGGGTTCCTCAACAATGGCACAGGAGCCGAATACACTTTCCTCTTTACCTCCAAGAATTTCCACAGTCAAAATTCCCCGGTTGTCTTGCAGAGATAAGACGGAAGCCGTTTTTTGAACGCTTGAACCACACAATAAAGAGGCAAATACAAATGGGGAAGTCACATTTTACATGATAGGTGACATTCTCACTCTACTTTAAGGTGTCACACATTTAGGGCAACCTTTAGCCAATAAGCCTGTATCAATCACAAAACAGATAAGAATATTCGGCTCTCCCTTCTGTCATTGCAGCACAAAGTGCATCTGTAACAGTTTGTTTCCAGATTAGTCACCAAGAAGCATTTGAAAACACAGTAAGTTGTATTTATGACTGTGATAATCAAACGTACAAGCTTACAATGAGCACAGGAAGGCTACAAGACTCTTCTACCAGCTTGCTGTGGGGCGACCAGGGCTTTGTGAGTGGGGAAGATCTAAGCAATCATGAGGTAAATACTGGACTTTGGGACCCTAGGAGCAATCATTTGGCCTCAGAACACGTCCATTAAACTGGGTGAGTAATCTTATGGTCATGTTTTTTCCTTTTTTGGTACTCTAAAGAACCAGTTCCCGGGCACTTCAGTTTGTTTAGGAGGAGCTTCAACCAGAGGAGCACTACCAAACTCACTGTGTGTCAAGGGGATATAGGTTAAACACCCAAAACAGTAAGGATCAAGGAAATCTTTTTTTTTTTTTATCCCTCAGGGGCAATTTGTTGTACAGCTAGCAGTACCACACAACAATCAAAAAGTAAGTAAAACAATGTAAATAAAAAACAAAAAAACAAAACAGCGAGTTACTTTAGAAGGCACAAAGTACAATGTTAAAAAAAATCACTTTGCAATGTTTAAAAGGCCATGTTAAATTATGTTAAATTACTAAATAGTGTTTTCTAAACAGTGTTTTTTGTTTGCTTGTTTTTTTTTTTACCCAACAAATTATAATTGCACATACAAATTAGTGTGATGGCATGTTCTGGATGTTTTGTGACAAAATTTAGCTCACAAATTCCTTTACACTGCTACAATTAGATGTTTTTGGTACGCGTTTGTCAACAGGGGGAAAAAAACAACAGTAAATTGTCAGTTTCGTATCTCTGTGTGGTTCCATACCAGCATACCATGTATAAAATAGGACGATATACTGCCTAGGCCTCCTCCCACTCCCAGCTCCTACTCTGAGACATTTGATAAATACAGGCTTAGATCCAGGGGAAAGAGGGAGATGTGAAATTCCTGCTGTTGATGCTGAGATGCTAATCAGAACTGAACCAGTTAATTATGATCAACTGTCTGTGGCGATGTCATTCTCAGGATCAGATGAATGGTGCAGGCAACACAGTCTGACAAGTGAGAGATAGCAAAGAAATGTACAGCCTAATATTGCAAATCGCAGATAATATGTAACCCCTGCTAATGGAGACGGCACAACAGCATGAAAGGCACTTTCTCATTTCCTCAATGGGCTGGCAATGAGATCAAATGCAACTCAAAGCATTACAAAGTCTTCAACAATAATCAAATGAGAAAAAAATTAGGACAAGGCTACAGCACAAGATAATGGATAACACATGTGATAGGCTCTGCAGTATCCCACATGGTCATGGAAAATATGAGAAATAAGTCTGTAGCGCAGCCAAGCCAACGTTTGTCCGCTCTCAAGCCCAAACAAGGCAAACCATGAATCAATCAACATGTACACTTCCATTTTCTGAGAACACCTGCACTATCGCTGCTCCAGATCTAGGAGAGTAGTTTTCCTGAGACCTGGACCTATTCTGAGTAAAAGGGAGTATGTGGCTGTTATAATAAACACATGGCCATGTCTTGTTGCGTGCTATCTGATCTCTGCTAAGTACAAATTGGCCTGACTTGGTTTGTTAATGTTAATGGTCACCCTCATCCTTGGCCTGCTTTTATGTTGTTTCCCTTGCTCTTATTTCTTTTCTCAGCGTTTTTGTCGTACATTACATTCTGGGGTCATGGGAATACTTTCAGGGCATGATGGCCCTATCCCTTGAATTCCTGTTGGTTAGTGGTTATGTTGTTCATCTACACATTCAATCTTATTCTAGACACAGACTCTGAAGTCACTCTAGTTGCTGTATCATCAGGGAAAAACCTAAATGTAAAGGCCTTACCAGACCAATTCTGTATTTTCATCCAAGACTGTCGCACATTTAAAAATAAATACGGTCTAACATTGTGTCCATCACATTTACACACCGACTCAGACACATTCATCGGTCATCAAAGTTTTTGGAACACATTAGATTTTCTACGTTTTTTCACATCAAGCTCAATGAATTGATGGAAAAAGGTTTAAACAAGGTGCACAAACTAGGCAAGGTGGCAGCTCTTGTCTGAATGTTGCAGTGTTTTGAGGCTGCCACACTGAATACATGCGGATCCTGTTTAAAGGCTGATCACCATTGAAACTGAAATGAACCCATTAAATTTTTGTGGTGATCACCCAGTGCACACTTTTTTTTTTTAAGATTTTTTTGTCATTTCTGCTTTATTTGACAGTGACAGCAGAGAGAGAGAGTCAGAAAAGACAGGGGAGAGAAGGGGGGCAAGATGCAGCAAGTGGTCTGAGATCAGAATCGAACCCAGGACGCTGCGATCAGGACTCAGCCTTAACAGTTTTCCAATGGCACATTTTGGATCGCCTGTCAACCTCCTTGCTGCTCTTGACGCCTTCTCGGGACTGGATGGAACCAATGTTTTCTTTTTGTCTCATACTGCGAATTTCATAATGAATATATAATAAAAATGCACTGGACTCTGTGTGCAAGGTTTCTGTGGATAATGATTTTTTATAGAAAAACGGATTTAAAAAAAGCCATACGAAAAATACAGACATGGTGTGCAAAGGCCTTAAATGTTAACAAAAAAATCCTCTCAGTGTGGCCGAGGTGGTGCTATGTTCAAAGGAGAAAACCATCAGGCTCAAACAAATATGAAAGTGGGTGCCTGTCTTATTTGGAAGTAGGAGCACTGCTGTAAGCATGCCAAGCACAGAGATGATCACAACTACCACAATCCATTAAATATATATGGGTGCACTGATACTATCAGATAATTTTAGCATTTCAGAGATATATTGGTGAAGGCACTGTTTCAACTTATGAACCCCCTTAACAACAACTACTCTCAGAATTTACTGTACACTGTGCCTTTGGAAAGAGAAAAAATAGTATGCAAATTTCATATCTCTAATTAAGCAAAGAGTCTGTTTTTGTCAACCCAAAAGAGATGATAATGTTACCGTCTTTTTGAAGCTGCTGCTACCTGGTGGAGCGTTCAACATGAACATTGGAGGCTACTCTCCAAACACTTTGTTACTCTCTACTCCGTAACAGACCAAATGTTATGCATCTGTCTGGACCTACTCCAGCTAATGTTTCATTGTCCTTATACTGTACTTTTGATATGCTGAATTGTTTTGCAGTTATGATGGCAAAACTAAGGTCATGAGGTCAGTCAGAAACAGAGAAGTAGGAAACTGTGACATCAGAGGTTTGAATCCAACTCTTGGGCTATGGGGCATGCTGTCCGGCATCTTTCCATCACCTCACCTGTCTTTCCTCTAAATTTCACATCTGTCCTGTCCCTTCCTGCTCTCCCCCTCTTTCCACTGATATATAATATCATAAAAAAATAAAATATTTTATAAAATCAGCACAGCCACAAAATCATTAGCAGGTCATGAGCTTCACTTCACATACGATAAGTGCACACCTATCAAGAAACAGTCAACCGTTAAGAGTGATATGAAAAACAGTGTTAACAGCCAAAGATGTTTTTTTCCCAGCGTGTTTGGAGGTGGGGGTGGGGATACTTGCACAGTTGTCTAATGGGACTGGTGCAGCCATGATCGTCTCCGGTTGTGGGGACCTATATGTCTCCCTCTAGTCTTCGCTCTGTGGTTTAACCTCACAAGCTCGGCAAATGGCCTCTTAACAAACCGTGACATTTTCATGCATATTTGGCAGCTGAGGCACTTGGAGAAGCCAGGGAGCCGGACTCCAAATGAAAAAAGAAAAACATGCGGTTTGTTTTCCAGACTGCACTGACCTGGACTTTTGGGGTTTCTTGGTAGAAAAGGGGGAAAAGGAAAAAAGGAGGTGGAGGAGGAGGAGAACTGAGTGAGGAAATAAAGAAAAAAAAGCTTCACATTCCACAACTCCCTAAACTCAGAAATGTATTTGGTTCTTCTTGAAGGCTACAGAGACCTCAGACCAACAACTGCCAAAAAGCATTCCTTGACTCACACAGACAAAGGAAAATCCCTTTTACAGTCACAAATGTGACAAATCTTAAAGGATCACCAAAAATAGGTTAGCATGACTTATTGTTATGAGCTAGGTCTAAACTGGTGTGTTTGCACACTGAGCTTCTTCCAGCAAATTAAACTATGGTGGGCAGTAACGAGCAGTGTGAATGCAAGTGTGTAAGTTGACATTTTGGAGAATCAGGCACTTAAGTCTGTGACACATCCTGAGAACATTTAGGCTGTTGTTGATAAGCCAAATATCCTGAGAACACTGTGTTGAAGATGTGTGCGAAAATGAGAAAGAAGAGTTGCTCTGCCAAGTGTTTCATGCCATCTGTCTAAAATACTGTCAACTATTTTAGGGACTGTGGTAGTTGTGGTCATTTCTATCCTTAACTAACATGACTGTTCCTGGTTCCTAGACAGTTGTTAGATCAAAACAGTCACGCACAGATCTGAAAAACATGTTCCTTCTCTGGAAAAAAGCTGCACAGCAACTGGAGGAAGTTGCAGAAGTTAGTTTAAAACATTTCTTTTCACAAAGATCTAGTGTGCAGTGAATGTGAAAATCATGGGGGGAAAAAAAACAGGACATTATGCCAGCACCCCTAGGATTTTTGCTGGACACTACGTTAACAGTGCACTTGCACACTATCACTGTGCTAACATAATACTGTCTGCCTGCAGTATTTTCACATAGGCTAATGTGCAGGTTAAAACATTGGAATAAGGCCATTGTAAAGTAAAGCATTAGCGTGTTTCCTTCTCTCTGCTTCAATAAATGTACCCTTTATGCCCAGGGCGAGACAGCCAGTGTGAGTGCCAAGCCACGCCGTCTGAACTTTCACAGAGTTGGGCTTCCTCTAATATTCAACTGTGCATATCCAAGACCACAGAGAGTCAGATTTACCGACTGTGGTGCAAAAGTGTTTCCTGTTTTGGGTACAACTACATCCAATGAGGTCCTGTGGTTTTGTCCAGTGTCTTGGCCCCTGCCATTTAGCTGGGGCTACATGATTAGGGCTAAAATTTTAATCCTAATAATGTCTGCTAATTACTGTGATCACAATTATTAATTATGATAATAAGTTTTTATTTCATAAGAACTATTACTTTACTTCATTTTTAGCATCTATTGTCTTTACTATTTTCAAATACAGCAGGCATTCTAAACAAATACTGACAGTATCAATGTCTCCCCGACATATCGACTGCACAAGTGCAGCACCCATGCTGAATCCCTTGCAATGGTGCTATGAGATCATGACTGAGGCAAACAACTCATGTAATGTAGTTGGACATCTACATTACCAGTGATGCTGAAGGGTACATGCTCTCTCCATGTCCTCTGACGCATTAAAATCTGAAACTAAATCTAAATCTAAAACTCACTATCCACACATCCAGGATACCCTACTTTTACCCTGATATAGCCCTTTCAGTATTTTCTTCACTGAATGGGATTCAAAGTGAAGGAGACTGATTCAAAACAGAGCCAATTCAGCCGACGAGGCCACAGCTGCCATTCAGCAAAGAAACTCAATAGCCCCACACCGCACCACAGCATTCACTAGTTAACAAGAAACGCACTCAAACACCCAGTGAAGTTTCGCTTTCAACCAAAGATTATCTATACATAAAATACGAGTCAAACACAGCCCTACACTAGTATGTCATGATGACGTTACATTGTTTTGTGAATAAAGTTATCAGATTTGGGATTTTATATGTTAGATTTTCAAATAGACTTTCAACACATACAAGAATGCTGTCTGCTGCTGCTGTCTCTTCTTGCCACATGACTGGCTGGAGATACTAACACTTTTTATCTTTACATGGAGGAGAAATATATTGTAATAACTGTTGCTGCCCTGCCTTATTTTGCTGGCCACATTAAACAATTCCTCCACCCTAGAATAAGCAGATTGTTCTTCCGAAAGCCAATTATTCATATCAGGTGATGAAACTGGGTGACAGCTGGATTCACACTGCCCAGGTTTCATTTGCTTTCACTTTATACATGAAACTTGTTTAAAATAACACCAAACAATGGAATCATTGTGGTGCGCTCAGCCGCGTCCATCATCCAGCCGACAGTCAGCTGACTGATAAGATGCTGAAAGCCACAGTGCTGTTCATAGCCAACATGAGCTTGTCCCTCACACTGCAACTATAGTAGAATAATGAGAATGAATTTATTTCTATTGTTTATATCAGTTTCTGATAGATGTAACAAACATTGTTTGGTGGATACACATTTGGATGTAATGAACAGATGTTTCAGGGCTGCTGTCTTGACTGGTTCTGATCTCAGCTTTGATGAAACACCCATGGTCCACACAAATGGAATGAGCTGGCACGCAACATCAGCGGTGGGAAAGACATAAGCTTGTCTGCTTAAGGGCGAAAGATCATCAACAAATGAGAGAGGTAAACTTTCTCTAATCATCTGCATGGCAACTGTTAGTGATTGGGTTGAACAGAGTAGGGCTGGGAAATATGGACAAAATCAAATCTCACAATATCTTTGAACCAGTACCTCAGTATCAACACTGTGACCATGTTGTTGACTACTGCTGCTTTTATAAGGTATTTACACACAAGAGATTTCTGTAAACAATCATTAGTAATGTGGATATGCTGTTCAGGCAGGTAGAGGCAAATAAGAGAACAACTATAACAGTCTAACAAGGTCAGATACTTGCATCATAACACAGCCTTTTAATCCAGGAGGAGACACTTATGTCACATCACGATATTACGATGTCCAAATTTCCACACAATTTCACTTTTCACAATTCCACAGTTTTCATTTCACTTCTCAGATAAGCTTGCCAATGAAAAAGCCTTTTTTTCCCCAAGAGCCTCCTCAATTCTTTGTTTCTTTTGTTTAATACAAAGCAATACCTTTATTCCTTCTGTGTGTATTCATGTCTGCATGTATCTATTCTTATAAAGTTCAAGTTTGTTTGAATGTCAGTGGAAGAATCAACACTGATAACAATTCATTTCTGTAGTTAGTTCTTTACTTTTACTTCAATATCTAAGGTGGTGAAGAGTGCTATTGATGATTTATTATTTCATCTGCAAGACAGGCAACAATTTTTCAAGCAAGTCTCTCCATGTAGTATAAGCTAATGGCACTGCAAAATTATTTTACTGTTGAGCAGCATTCATGATACATCAATAAATAAATAAATAAAAATAAAAAATAGCCCATGTACTTCAGTGAGACCTAGGTGTTGACAGATTATGTGGATTGATGGAGGGCAGTGCATGAAAATATTATAACTCGAGTTAAAACTACTTGAACTTGACAGACAGTGGGTAAATGTCAGGAATTAACAGACTTCATCAGCCAATGAAATTTGGACATGCCCGCAGCAATGCAACCTAGGTGGTATTAACACCAGTGCTCATAAATGTGCTCATAAATAAACGTCCCATGGCAACACCACGTAAACTTCCATCTGATTACCAAGGCTACCTTTTAAACTGCCTCTCAAATCAAGTTTGTGTCTGCAAAGACACCCCACAACTCAAAAGAGCACAGATTTGCTGTATTACACGTGCCATTAATTATAGTCAAACTAATTCACCGACTTGCCTTCAGCGTTCTTGGCAGTATGTTAACATGAACCACCAGCTTCTGCATTACAGAATTCAAAATGAATCCAAAACAAAAACAAAGGCTTAGTAGACTGGTAACTTCATCGGTTGGGCAAAGGTAGGGCATGCTGCCCTATCGGTGTGATCTCACGATTCAGTTTTATCACGATTCAAGTTAATTATGATTCTTCGATTAATCACA
The DNA here is from genome assembly GCA_900302555.1 of Myripristis jacobus. Classification (NCBI taxonomy): domain Eukaryota; kingdom Metazoa; phylum Chordata; class Actinopteri; order Holocentriformes; family Holocentridae; genus Myripristis; species Myripristis jacobus. The sequence continues at coordinate 44,059 of OMLB01035546.1, read as the reverse complement.
AAAAGCTCTAAGAATCTTTCTCAGTTGCAAGGCATACGTGTGCCCTCAAAAACAGGTGAGCCCAAGTTTTCATCTTTCTCACTCGCTCTCTCACACACAAATGTAGAGCTGTCAGGTTGTTGCCTTACACACAGTTGCCTTACTGTTGAGTTACACCAGCATCACTGTATAACCAAAAGTATGAGGAAAAAGTGCTATTTGTTGGAAATGAGGGACATGTTTCACTCTGGGCTCCCACTGGATTACTTTGCCACCAAGTGTCAAATCGAAAATCTGGTGAAACTGCAGACTCTCAGCTAAAGCCATGAATTAACTTATTGGTGTTTTCAGAGGCTGTATTTGATGTTAGACACAGGCATAGTGAGAATAAAAAGTGCTTAACTGGACAAGAGGCTGACGACAGTCAAGCAAAATTGCTGACATGTCAGAAATTCATCTGACCGTCGGATGGGAGGTCAGGAGCAGTTAATCGGCTAGGATCAGTCCTCGCTCTCTCCTGTACACTGCATGGCAAATGAAAGCCGAAGAAACTAAAATTTGGCCTGACTCTAAGATGATTCGTGTCCCTCTAAAATCGGGTCAGAATCAGGCTTGACCTGAGTGTATGCTGGCTCAAGCTAACATGTAAACCCGATTTCCTGCCATAACCTGGTTACTAAAAATAATCTGGTTTCTTGTGTGCACATACACATAGTATAGGACAGAGAGAAAGAATCTACACCAAATGCCAACAGAGGATTGAACACAAAATCCAACCTCACAGATAGGTCACATTCGGACTGAACAATTAATCAAAATATTACTGAGACTGAAACATGGTCAAGTGCAATATCCAACCCGCAGGAGCTGCAAGTTTTTGATAAAAGGCAACATGTGTGACAAAACATTGTTGTAAATAAACTTTAATGGTGCTATAGAGACGTCCTTGCCAACAAGCTGTATTTTCCAGGTTTTTTGGTAAAAATTAAAATTATGATACAAAAATGATCATTCCTACTAAAATCGTGAATGATATTGCAACATCTGCCAAATTAATCGCAATATGATTTTTTACCACATCATTCAGTCTTAGGTCATATGGTTGTTTTATGCCTCAAACTCCAAACCTGTTAAACCTGCACAGAAAGAAGTTTCAAATGTTACACATCAGCAAATGCAGTGCTGTGACAACATTTGGAGTGACAAAGGATGACTTCTATTCTCACATCCTCAGTGTTTTTCACACCTCACCCTAAGATCCTGACACCAGCTTAATACTGGGCGTGAGAGCCCCGGCTGAGCCAGGAAACTTTGAATCACGGTGCCAACCATTGTGAAAGAATGCAGCTAAGTATCTTAGCACTAGTGCTAAAAGACAGCCTGTGGGTAAACAAAAATGATGAAGTAGGTAGTGCTCGATCCCAGCACCTCAGGCTTTAGTTTAACTTATTGTTTTCATAAGAGCAAACAGCAGACAATAAGTCAATAATTGTTCTAACTGGTGCTTCAGGAAACGACACAGAGATTGTCATTCTTCAATGGGCAAAATCAACAAGGTGGCACAGGTTTTACAGATGCTGACTGTGGTTTTATAGTGGTCATGCTGTGCGCGTGTTAATCTGGGTGCGAACCTACCTCCACATCCTGCAGGCTGAAGTCGTTCTGGTCTTTGAAGTTGGCAGCCCCGGCGCTCAGCTCCATCAGCATCTTGGCGATCTCAGGCTTTATTGCTGCAGTCAGCCGGCTGGCCGCCTCCATGACGTGTTCCTGCACGTCCTTCAGTTGCATAGCTGCTTTGGAGTAGTGAGAGTTCCTGAACACGCTGCTGAACAGGTCTGTGAGGAAGGCGCTGGCCCGGCAGAACACGTTGAGGGCATCCAAGTACTTGGATATGCCCTGCTGGATGTCGGCGACAGCAGTGGTGGCGCCAGAAGGAGGGGGATGGCAGCTGCCAGGCATGCCCACCCCGGTGCCCATGGGTGTAGAGGCCGAGCAAGAAGTGGCCAAAGGGGCGCTGAGGGTCCGGCTCAGCTCAGGCATCTGGTACTGCTGGTGCTGTTGCACTTTCTGCTTGGACCCGCCGAGCAAAAAGCGACGCTTGTAGTCCATTTTACTCTCCTGCGCACTACAACAATACATAAGTGGTGCAACGGCACCGGAAGCTCCTGTTTCGTTTTGGGTTAGTTTGTTTTTGGAGGGGGCAGCCACAACCTTTCCTGCTCTTCCCAAAACAAAAGACCCAACCCAAGTGTTGTGGAACTGTTCAGGTTATGTAAAAAGACAGCTTGAGGGTTCCACCTGCCACAGGCTCATCTCAGTACGCTGTGTCGAGAGGCTGAAGAGAGATGAGCAAAGTGGGAGGGCAATGAAAAAGACTGGCAGGCTGAGTGCAATACTCACATGCAGTCCTGCTGCAGATTACAACAGACAGGTCCGGCTAACAGAACCAGGAGAGATGCAACTTCAGCTTTCCTTTTTTCAGCTTTGAATAATGATCTTTAATATAGTCCAAGTGACACTATGGCCTAGAAAATTCCAAAGTGCACTACCTTTCCTTCAAAATGAAAACAGAAAAAAAATCCTTCTTTGTATAGCATATATAATATATATACATATATATGTACATGTATAAACCTGTACCAGTCTGTACTAATAAAAATAGAAAATCTTTTAAAAGCTGAAAGCAAAAAAGCAAGATGAATATGGGAAATAATGAGACACTGGTCAACAGCAAAGAGGGAAAATAAAACAAAACAAAACAAAACAAAAAAACAGGCAAGTGAATAATGGGCTATGAGAGGATGTGGCTTCAACTCGTCTTGTGCACTGGCTGGCAAAGGAGATGTGGGAGGTGAAGGGCAGACAGATCCAGTCCGTCTAAAATCCTCTTCACCAAGCAGGGCTCATCAGGCAGTGAGCAAGTGGCCAGCTGATAGCTTCGTCCCCCTGTCTGGAAACCCCACTGGCTTCCTGGTTTCCCCCTCCCGTCTGCTGGCTGAGGTAGTTATTACTCACCGCGGAAACAACTGTGCTTCCAGATCTCGCTGCTCTCCACGGATGCAGATTAGAGCGACAAAAGCACAAATGTATCTGTAAGGCCTCTAGGTCATTTCCTAAGGGAGGAAAGGGGAGAGACAAAGAGGAGGTCACCGTCAGTTAAAGAGGAAAGATGAGCTTCATTTCAATTGTTTTTCTTATCATCCCAAAATAAAAATGAACTAGCCTTTACAACATGCCCATTAAGTAGGCAGCTACCTCACTTCATGGTGGAAGCATTGTCATAGTACCATAAACTCTACTTTGAACCAGTAACATGCCAGGTATTGTGGAAGCAGTAGTTAGAAATTCTTGAAACGCAATAGGTATTGTTATTTTATTATTAACTATTAAAGAGGTCACTGATTTGTAGAGGAAGAACAAAATGTGCAAATGTTTTCCTCCACTGGGCTTTTCTGACTGACACACAACTTCCTTGCATTTCTTCACATGCTTGCAGCAAAACACCACAGTCAACAGACTGGAACAGATTATTGTCTAAAACCATCTGGAGCATGATTTTCTGATAAATTAACATAAGTCAAACTCAATCTGAAAGCAAGTTACTAAGACTGATGAGGATTTACAATTATAATCTGAATGCAAAGCAAGAAAAGTATCAAAGTAAATATGATGTGAAACACTGCAAAACAGAATACCAGTTCTGAAACTGTTGCAATATCAACTCTACAATCAGGTGCTGTGATATGTTTTTTAGCACTGATAGCAACAGTGCACTGTCGAGCTACTTCCTGATAAATCTGTACCATATGACAAAGTAATCAAACAGCTAAAATGAATAAGAAACTAAAAACACAATGAAAAAGAACAACAGAACCAGGAACTAGTGGATGTTTAACACTAGCCACTACACAAACGTTAGTAAATTCTGTATGTCAACTTAATAAATTTGTATGGTTAGCCGCTGGTGTGGACAGTTTCTTCTATTCTGAAAACCTAACTGGCTGCATGGAATCATGTAGTGAACCAAAACACTGGCTGTAGCATTAGATCACTAACATTTTGGGATTAATCAACATTGTGGCCTACAGACAAACAAACTGTACAGTTCTTATTGAAAGTTGGGGGATGATTTCACATGTCTCTAGTTCTGCCTTAGTTCTACTATTATATTACAGCTTAGTAAAGGGCTGTGGTTTACAGTTGGACATTTCCAGACGATTACTAACAGTGTACCTCACGGAGAGCGTCTCTGACGAGAATCCCTGACACTGTCTGGCTTAGCAGAACACAGCTGCAAAAAGAAATGCTTGCAAGCAGCCATTGTTGGAAGACACTGAAGGATCTGTTGGGCTACACGTAGTAGGAGTCACAATACCCACATTCAAAACCTAAGCATTATATGACCACTGCTGCTTCTCCCTTTGCACATTTCATTATGAATGCAAAATCTTCCACTTATCTAATTAAGGGAAATTTAGCATCAAGCCTCCAGGTAGCTCAGCAATGACAGTAATGTAGCTGAAATGTGGACCCAAAGGTCATTTAAGATCAATTTCTTACTGCACTGTAAGTAACTAAATAATTCCAGTTATGAAACTATGATGGAGCAGTATAACAATGGAAAGAAAACAGATTTGGTGTACTAAACCTGCAGTAAATTAAACTAAAAAGTGGAGGTGTAGCACAACAAACGTGCCATGGAGAGAAAAAAAAAAAAAACACTGAACCCTCAACAGGGCCTGCCTACTTCAGACACAATGTAATCAGCATAAAAGTTGAATCATTGATGAAAGTTAACTTAAGAGTAGAATAGCTTTCAAAAGACCAAAAAAAAAATGCTGATGATATAGATATCTTCCCAGTGATATGACACCCTACATGGGACTCAAAACATCAACAACACACACCTATCTGTTAAGATACACAATACCCTGCACACGGGGGCTACCATGCTGTGGAACATTCAGACTCTGTTATCACGTGGCGTCATGCTGAAAACTTTGGTGTTTTGGGATTAGAGAGGAAGAGCAACCCTTGGAAAAAAATACACAAGTCCCAGCTTTTCCTCTGGATAACACCAGCGACACAGCTGTCGTTATAGGCTGTGCTAAGCGACCATACATACACAGATTCCATCACACACCAGTATCAATCGCTGACGTTCCACTGACCTTCAAACCTCATTTCCGTTCACAAACAGCGGGGCGTGCCTGGCGAAAACACTCCACTATCATCGCTCCCCAGCCAGAGAGAGCAGAGTCAGGGCCGAGGGAAACCAGTGACCTCCTCGTGAGGGAACAAGAAAGACAAGCTTCCCACTTTTAACCCTTATGCAACCAGGCAAGTTGGCTCACAACACATTTTTTTATTTACAGTAGTTGCAGAGGAAGGGTTACTAACTGATTAGGCACACTATAACTAGCCCACGTAATTTTTTTGTTTTCAATTGATTTTGAAGCTGAATTTAACTTTGGTAGAGTCTTGGGTTGTATGGTGACCTGGGCGTGACAGGATTTCTCATTAATGTAAACTGTGGGAGCCCGCCACTATTTACCCTGTTACTTACATGCAGGTAAGCATACTAGCCAATACTCTCCCAAAGTTCAATTTCACTTTAACTCCCGCACGGGTATCACAACCTGGCAATTCTAGCCCTCTTGCCTCGAGTTAACATTGCTCACTTTCACATACCTCATCAGGTGCTTTGCCTGTTTGTTCAAATTACAAAAAAAGCTGTTAGAGAGGGAATTGTATTTCACATGCTGCCAACAACAGATATTCAAAGGTGCAGTGCTGTGGCTGCATTGCGTTATTGTCTTCTGTCAGTGGAGAAATCACTATCCCTACCTGTTACACTAGAAATTTCTCTTGTTGACATTGTTGAAAAATAATAAATTGAATAAGAAGTCCTAATTCTTTGATTGTGAGGGGACTAATGGCAGGATGCCTTCTGCATTTGCTGAGGGGACAGTCCATGCAATCAGTCTACTTGTTGCTCAGTGGTGGATTGAGAGAGCAGCTAACTAATGCAATAGCCCCGGCCTCTAAATCCCATGGATTACAGCCACAGTGAGAACCTGCCAGATGCCCCACAATGCCTGCTAGTTGACACAGTTAATAGGATATTAGCATCTGAGAGGTAAACAGGAAACCTGAGCCTGGCTAGCCTGGAGCCAACCACTCTAGTTCTGATACTTTCACACTGCTGGGCTACAGAGCAAGGAAGTGACAGAGATGTGTGGATCTGGGAGAGTGGAGGTAGGCTCAACAGGTCACTGAGGCCGCCACGGGGGACACAACCTACCAGTATATTCATTCAATTTGTGTTCATTAATTTTTTAAAGTTTCTATACTTCTTGGTGGGTGTCACTCAACAGTTTTTGAGTTTTGTTATTTTGCTCAGTGTTTAATTTAGTGGTCAGCTTAGCCTGTTTTGTGAGTCCCTTGAGGTTTTTTTTTTCACATTCTGTCCTTCTGTTTATCCCTAAACACCGAGTCTGAAAAAAGGTTTGTGCTTTTGACAAATATTTCAGTTTCATAATTTAATACTTCAGCCAAATAAATTCAAAATTCCAGTGGCTATTACTAAAAAGATGTATGCTCTCCTGCTTGGAAAAGTCTGGGTGGTTTTATTCATGAGAGCAATCCTTTCTCCAGAGTTTACACCTTGAACTACATGATATCACATTTGTAAGACAAATTTTCTAAGGTCTGGCTCCCATCAAAGGTCAGTGAAAGCAGCAGCCTCTTGAATTGGTGGAAGAAAACACAGTTAGATGTGGCCTATCATAGGAAATGCTAAATACAACTTGTTAGAAAGCAGTTCCCCACAGGTTTTTGAATGGACAGTCTCCAGACGTATTTGACTGTGCTGAGAGTTCCCCGTGTTCAAAAAGGGCATTTATAATGGACTGTCGGATTGTTGAGGCTGACCACGAGACCATAGAGAGATGAGTGAGTTTCGATGGTTGTCTCTGACTAAAGTTACCGTTAGTGGTAAGGTTGCGGTTATTTCACATCACTGGTTAATTGTGCATGAATAAATATAGGCCTTTATTCACAGTGAATTTCTCTCTTCAGAGATGCCAGCTGTGGTGTCGTTTTCAGAAAGCTCTGGTTTCCCCATCCACACAGATACGCCAAACTGGTGTTTTCACATTACACCCTGAAGACCATTTCTAAAAAGCTCCATTTTCATGGGTGGAAAACAGCAGCTAGAAGTGGGCGGAAGGCCAAATTGGCGGGAAAAAAAGATGCTCTTTCAAATTCACCTGGCTTCGTGTACTGTGGACATGGCCTAACTTGCACAAAATGGTAATTTACTTCTGCAATCTTAGCAATTAGCAATCCCTCGACCGTGTGCTGTTTATTATGAAATCTGATCACGCAGAATTTCTTCTATGCAAATAAATTACATCAAACTAATAAGATTTAACTGGCTCCTACATATTTTCTTATCTCATTTTTTATTATTTTATCATTACTTCATGTGATTATAAACTAAAATCTGGATCATTAACCTTTGTAGAGAGTGAAAATGAAATTATCCCTCATGAGAAAAGTGTAAACCTGTCTGTCAGCCAGAGATGTGACTTTAGCTAATGTGCCTTAATATGCTTTGGTTCGTCTTCATGGAACTCACTGCAAACATGATTTAAAGCTGAAAGAGCTGGTCTTTCTTGATGTGTTTACTCTGATAAAGAAGGAACTTGTGCCAGACTCAATAAGGAGCAGTCTATGCCTTTTTAGTCAAGACTTTAATAGGCTTGGTCCCATGAGCCAACTGGTTTGCTATTGGATTACCGCCTTTGGAGCATTGATAGATCAAAATTAAACTTTGCTCTGATCCCTTCTGTGCCTCTGACAGTATTTTGACTTCATACACTGCACTATGTTGTTTGTCTGCCCCTGAGCTCCCTCAAGTTAGATTCATAATTTCAATGGGACTGCCTTGTGCATGTCATCACGACTGACATTTTTATATGAGGCAATGTTGTGTGTGCCTGTTTGAAATGTAGTGTTTCTGGCTGACTGAAACAGCACACAGCTTTGCAGTGAAATAACTGATGAACACTTCAATACAGTCATCTGTCATGATTAGAGGTGTGAATCACTTGGTAGCTATAACCCATGATAACAATGGTATCACAATACAGGTAATTCTGAATTATCCAATATGTTGTAAGATAATCAGCTATGATACATCACGATATCTGTAATTAAAGAATAAACACCCAATAAGCAGGAATCAATGATATCGTTCCAATAAAAAAAAAAATATGTAAAGGCAGGGAATAAATATGCCTCATAGGAACTCAAATGTGCCATCTGCAAATTAAGTTGCAAATTAAGTTGAAAATTCATATATCGATACTTGGCACAGAAGTATTGATGTGTCATGATATACTATATTATCAAATTATTGTTCCACCACAAATCATGATGGACACTGCAGGGGAAAAAAAGCCCAGGATGAAAATGACCAGAATTTTCCATGAAGGCTGAGAGGAACTTTGTGGTCATTACTGAAAGTCACTGAGTTGATTTTATCTCCTAACAAAGCCTGTGATTGTAAAGACATTTCAAAGAAATGTTTTAGAAAGTAGAGGTGTGTTGTTACTAGCACTTAAGTACAGAGCAAAGGCAGTGGTGAAGATACCAAGAGCACACCTGATACAAAGACCAGATTTCAAGTACTACAGTGTTTAAAGGTAAACAACAAAGTTTTTGGCCACTATTACTGCCAGTGAGCGAAGTGGACCCAACACAACACTTATCACATGGTTTTTCAAGCACACACACCAGCATGTATGCACACTCTAGAGAGTACGGGGGTAAGGCAGTACACAATACTGTGCGGTGAGGGAGGGCTTAAGGCCTGCGCAGCCTTCCAGGTTGCTTTTTCTCTGCTCAACCAATAACTAGGTCAGAAGAAGAAGAAAAAACTCAGTTTGGAAGTGCAAAGAAGCCACACCTGATAATCATTTTGAATGTGAAAAACTCACAGATAAAAGTAGACAACATGTCACCTTATCAAATTAAAATATCGTAAAAGTAGAGCTTACTGGACAAATATTTCTTGTCACATATTACTATAGATCTGGGCTAAACAATGAAGCCAGATTTCACAGAGAAAATGTTCTCATATGCACAATGGTTATCAGCTTGTTCTTGACCTTTGAAACTGATGCACCTTTACTAGAGAGTGGTCATGGTCTACATTTTCTGCCTGGATATAAAACTCGGCAAGCAGAGGTTGTCCCAAAAGAAGCAGACACAGCATCAATATTAATGAGGCCTGCTGGCTTCTCAGTGTAGCTCAATTGGCTGCCAGCCTCCTGTTGCAGGGCACATCGTATTAGAGATTGCACCCAAACAAACACATGTGATAGGAGAGTCCCTCAGTCTGTACTGGCATAGTGCCAACCCAGTTTAATGTCCTTCCTTCACCAGGGGCTGCTCTGAGCTAATGTTAGCTCTACTTCCCCACTCACTGAGCATCTCAGCTGCTCAGCTTCAACAGGAAGGGGGCTTAGGTTTCCTGGGGCGAGCTCTCTGTCGCCAGTTACAAAAACGTCAAGCTCCCAAGCATGATTTACCTGTCTGTGCAAAACTCCTAGCATACAGCTGCAGCGACCAACAGACAAGTACGGGAAAGCGAGTAGTAAAAAGGCAACTCAGGAAGGGTACATAGACTGATGAGGCAGTTCACCTCTGAGTTTTGTCCATGCAAAGCTGGGCAACTGTGGGATTTTTTCAGTGTTGAGACCAGTTTTGAAACCAGTTGCCAAATAATGCCTTTTTGATTATTCTCTTTTATCATTATGCAAAATAGGTGTATATATTTCATTATGCAACGGAGTAAATGAAAAGGTGTAACTATTCGATAGCGATAGTAGAGAAAGACAGGAAAGGCAGGAGAGTGAGGGGGCGACATGCAGCAAAGGGCTTTGCACAGAACCAAACCGAAGCCACTGCAGTAAGGACTTAGACTTGATACGTGGTTCATGCTCTGCCAGGTGATCTACCAGGGTGCCCCTGGACTAAGTGCAACAACTGGTACTTGTCAGCTGCATTTCTAGATAGATTTTCAAATACTGATCATTTCCTCAATAGAAATTCACACACAAAAAGAAACTCCTGTTTTAGGAATCCAGCATTCATTATGCTGAACTATGAAACTTTTTAACGCCATAAACACTGGTCCTCATACAAAATAACATCTTTTTTAAAACCTTTATTTATCCAAGGAAAGTTGCCCAAACCTGCATACTCCTTCTTAGCAACACCCTGCTTTGCATCCATAAAGTTACACACAGTCACACTTGGGAAAGTGTCCTGAAGAACCACAACTTTCTACTGCTGGTCACTGAGGAGTTCCAGTGGAGCGGAGAAATGCCCATGATCAAGGAAAACTTGATGGTGGTTGATTGCTATTTGCTATTCACTTTTATTCACTATCCCCACTCAGATTTCCAGGGACCTGAACCAGAGAACCTTGGTGCGACAAGCCCACTACTCTAACCTCTACTACTGTCGGCCATGGTCCTAATAACAGCCATTATTAGATATGCAGCCCTATCTATGCAGCTCTGTCACATCACAGCAAGGTAAGCTTAATAGCTGTGGATGAGGCAGCTGTTACCCGTGCTGACAGCTCCTTATCCATCTGCCGCTGTGAAGCACAGACAGGCCCTCTGACACTCCAGCCACAGGCCTGGTATTAGCTCTCTCATGAAGTCTATTTCAGCCTCCACGGGCAAAACAGCTGCCCAACACTCCACACCACACCGTTTTTAGACACTCCAAAAGGTTCAGCTCCAAAAAAATGTCCTCCTCTACATCTGTTGCCAATGAAGCAAAGGAATGCATTACCCTGGAACCCTCTTAATGTGGGTTCAAACAAACATGAAAAAGCAGGTCAGGACGACCAAATGTACATTGTAAAAGGCCTGCTCAAAACAGGACATTCTGTGGAGGATATAAATAAAACAATGTACACATTGGGTTTTGAAAAGCGGAACTTGGACAAGTCCACTTTAGAAATTCCATAAGACCGATAAGACATAGGGCGAGTGAAGTTTCAGAATCAGCAGACAGGTCGAGGAGGTCAAGCCAAATGACAGGACAAGTGCCGCGAGCAACTGTGTGACAGGAGCTGAGCCAGGCTCTTCTTGCCCACAGAACACAAGGAGAGTATTGTGGTAGTCTCCGGCCTCCCCATACCAACACATAGAAAAAACACACACACATACACACACACACACACACACACACACATGCAGCTGCATGACTGTGAGAAGGGAAAAATATAGGCCTTGGCTATGATTTTATATCAACAGTGAGCATGGATTTTTAGCTCCAATACTCAGTGAATTCTCTGGAATTGTTTTGCAGACAGTCGCAGTTGGGGGTAATTTTTGGTCCTGTTTCCACATCTATCCCCATTTTGGTACCATTTTTGGTTTTAATGTACTACAAAGACTCATTTGGATGCTTAGTTATCATAAAAGCATTGTTTATATACGGTTTTGAGTTAAATTGAGTGAGTGAATGCTCACCAGTCAACAGCTTGATGGAGTTGGCAAACAGGCTGGATAATATTAGGCTAACCTGTAATGTCATAACAGACGCTGTAAGTAGCTTATGGCTCCAATAAAAATAGCTAACAGGCCACTCTAACAAAGGTCTGTGTTGCCTATGTAAAACTATATTTCAACATCAGTGCCCTTGCCTCTCTCAAATACTGATATGATGTTCCAAAGAAACAAAAAAAAAAAAAACAGAAGAAAAAGGAAAAAAAAGGAATGTAAACTGAACAAATTTACATAATGCAACTCCCACAAGGGCAAGGAACATGACAAAGGACTTTAAGACATGATGTTGAAACAAATAAAAATAGAAAATGTGACCTATTCAGAGCAGTTTCCCAAAATCATAGACGCCTTTCAGTAACAGAGTGAAAGCAAACAGATTCCGCTCAGACATTCCCTCCAGAACAACACAGTACAATGAAGTGTTTTTAGCGTGCCCAACTGGTGGATTTCAACAAGTGAGGGTCACAATAAAAGGTTCTGACGTCAGCTCCATTTCATGAAAAGCCGGTGGCACCCTATGGGGACGGAAATGCCTCCCTCAGCCTATATTGAGCAGGTTATATACTGAGGTCGCAGGTTCTACAGCATGCCAACCGCCGGGGTGCTCTATTTTTAGCCAGGACAAAAGTAAAATTTTTCTCTTCCACTTCAGGCAGTCAGACAGGATATGGAGTTGCCGTGGAAGTAGAGAAGATTAAGGCTTAGTCACGCAGCCAGCATGACTGTTATTTTAACGTGGGAAAATCAAGCAAGACGCACTGGAAACCACAATAACTTCAGGTATTTTGGAAACACAGAAACCAGCCTTAATTTAGGAAAGAACTCTAAGATTTTGTAGGTCTGCTGTACATCTGAAGCATATCTACATTAGTTTGACAAGAAAACCACAAGCATCGTAGCAACAGGCCTTCATAAGGGCATGACGGGGGCAGCAAGTGGCAGAGCAAACAAAAAGACCATGCTTCAACCAGAGGACTCAGGTCGAAGCACCTGCTGAAGTGTTCTTGAGCAAGAAATTAAATCCCTATCAGCTTCCAGGATTCGCTTTTCTGTGGCTGAGAGAAGTGGGAGAAGTGAGAAGACAAGTTGCCTTTGGGGAATTAACGAAGAGTAAAGTATCACATTACATGAGGGTGTCACAGTAGCCTTGATTCTTGTTTTATGTGGCTGTCTATGTAGTGTACAAGCGCTCATGTGTCTCACTGGGAATATTTGACAGAGGAGCAAATAGCTGGCCGCAAGCTAAGCCTAATTTGGTTTCCCAGGAGACAAGGGTGAGATTTCCCATGCTAGAAGCCCCCTCTTTCTCATGTACAAACCCACTAGCCTTGTCCCTCTGGGTGGGGGATGACTGCTTAAGGCTCGTTTATGTTCCCTTTACGTATGAAAATTAATACGTCCTTTTCAAACGCTGTAACCATGAGGGCCCTCATACTTTCATGCAATAGTGTTGGCGTGGATGCTAAGCAATAAATCCACCAGAGGGCAGTTCGGAGTCAAACGTTTCTGACAACAACAAACATGACAACAGTGCAGAAAAATTTTCTTGCTACAAAGATGTAAATGTAGAGGTGGCATTGTAAACGGCGGTGGTCTTTGAGGTCAATAAACACATCACCACATAAGGATGGAGAAATCTTTTCTCAAATAAAATCTTTTTTTTTTTTAACTTTCTTCTTCGTGTCTCGCTCATAGACTGGTCTCTAACTACTCGCTACACTGCCCCCACGACTTCCAGTGGTACTGCACTGTTTTGTTGGTATCTATAATGTCCGTATGTTTTGGGAATGTCCTAAATTAATTGATTTTTGGTCGGAACTATTCCATACTTTTTCCTACATGTGTGGTAAGGTTCTTGAGCCAAATCCCTGGACTGTTTTATTTGGTGTGGTTCCACGGGATATGCTAATAGCATCAGATCAATGTAAAGCCATTGCATTCTCTTCACTGTTAGCTAGGAGACTAATTTAAACTACTTTTTCAAAATTGAACGGCTAAGATTCACTATTCAAGGAGACAAACAGAGGTTTTTAAGAGTTTGGCAACCTTTTCTGTCATATTTCGAGGTTGAGTTTCCCCAAAAGTAAACGCATGGCTCTCTAGAACTGGTAATGATAATGATTTTTCTGTTTTTCTTTTTGGTACTGTATACCCCTGGGCATAGGGTATGTACTGTATGTGGGCATGGGTGGGTGAGAGGGTATGTGCTGGATGTTTGTGATGTCTTGTATTTTATGTTTTTAAATGCAAATAACCCAATAAAAATATTGGAGATTGTTGGTATCCGTAAGCTTCCTGAAGCCATGCACAAATACAGACGAAATGAATGCAGGGTACAGACAGGGGGCTGTGTGCGTTTCCATACACGTACTTAAATTGAGCATAAATGAGCCTTAACTCTGCTCAGACGAGGAAAATAGCAGGGGTGTAAATCACAAGTTTCATAATGATACAATATTATATCATTTTTTTTCAGACAACAATATGAAAGTCTGCCCCAATACGATTTTGATTTGATTCACATGAGACGATATCATGTGCCCATTTCACACAATCAGTTACATTTCTATTGACTCACAAAAAGCAACTAAAATATGATTTGAAAACTTTAATTAATGAGCTCTTACAGATGATTTAAATGAAAGGCAATCTATTGTTAAATTAAAATTGTACAAAATAACTTTGAAAAACAAATTATTATTATTAATCAAATAAAAATAGACCTGTTGTTCACTATAAAGTTCTACAATGGTCATGTTTACTGGAAATTGGTGATCTTTCAATTATGAACATAAACAATGCAGAACTATGCTTCATCACCTCAGAGTTACAATACAACTTGAGTGTTTTATTATTTTTATCATTTGTTTTGTCTGTCGATCAGTCTTTTTTTCCTAAATCCGAAATATTTCCAAACTGCTGTTTTAGTCCCAAGAGGGAGGTGAATTTCCTCACATTTTTCTTGGCTGCTACATGACCCACCTGGCGCTCACACAGTTTGAAGGAACGACGCACACTTGGACAGAAATGATCGCAAAGACATGCCATGGGAATTTCAAAATAAAGGCATGTTTATCTGAAGCAAGTTTATCTAAAAAAAATGATATGGGTCGATGTTTTCACTCTTCATCAATGATACTGGATCACCGATCAATGGATTGTTACACCCCTAGAAATTAGGCAATCAGGCCTGGGTGTACCAGACTGAGACTGCATTCAACAAGCAGAAGATGAGGCAGCTGGGCACCTGAAAAAAGGAGCAGACCTACGCTAACGACTTACACTGGATGAAGGGCTGAACGATCTCCTGCTCCAGCAAG
>OMLB01035546.1:9635-24221 GCA_900302555.1 Myripristis jacobus | reverse complement strand
CAACCGGGGGGGGGGTGATAATCTCTGCCCTTTAAAAACACCTACTTTCAAGCTTGAAACATATGTATCATTTGTAACTTAACTAAGATTTAATTAGCAGTTTAAGTTATACTATGTCATCCACTGACCATCTAAAATGCTCTACAAAGAAAAAAAAGAAAGTACTAACTCACCCTGTGCTTCATGTGTTTTGCTACTTTAGATTTTGCATCAATGATCACTATAATCCATAAATGCTACTAGGAGACTTCTGATCCACTTCTGTACAATGTGTATATGAGCAAATATTTATTCATTACAGAACTCCTACATTAGAATTTGATGAAATACCAGCTCTAGTAGTAAATCTGGACTGAACACCAGCCACTGACAAAATCCTGGTGCAGTTTTTTCTGAGGCTTGTTAAGTTTCCTTGCTCTGCCAGCCAGTTCGACTAGTATCAAACCTGTCTGTTTTCCGATTTTATTAGCATTTTGCCTGGAAAATACTGCCAATGGATCCTGAATTTCAGAATCCACCAGCCAGGCCAGTGGCCACAGCAGATGATGAAAAACATTACGGCCCTGGATAATACTTGCTCCAAACAACAAATTGCTAGCAGTATAGAGACGTGTGATTAAAATACTGTCAAGTCATTCATATAGACACTGCAAACACTACACCCAAATCTACAGTCTGTCAAAGATAGCATTGTCCTTCTGATGTTAAATTATACAGCCACCCATCTCCTGATGAGTACAAATCTTCCGATCTCATGTATAAATGATCCCTTTTAGCTGAACTTCTAAACCCCAACAACCCAAACATGAATCATATTTCATATTATCCCAGTGCAGAGATCTCTGTCTAGACTGCTGCAGGCTGCATCCCCAAGAGAAGTGGGGCAATGATATTTAGGCACGTTCCTAAGACTGTCTCCTCTGCACTGGAGAAACCATAAAACATACTACTGACACCACTGCCTGCAGTTTGCTACAACTATGTGGAAGAAGCAGTTTCCAGAGTTTCGGTGGATGACCCAAGCGCTTGGGTTAGCTACGTGAAATCTCTGTAAACTGGAGACAATGCTCGCATTGCAGCCACCTAACAAACGTTATCTTAGGCGGCACGGCTGCTATCAGGCCATTCGCCTTGAATGCAGCTGCAATGCACTGTTACCTAAGTATAACACTGAGATGAGAGAGAAACGCGGCTAACTAGTGATAACTGGTCGGTGATCTACTTGCCAAGCAACTATTTAAGAATCCGATCACTATTTAGCAGGAAGGTGTAACGGAATCCCCGCAAGCGCAGTTAGCCAGTTTCATCGAAACTCTCTGATGTGACATAGCCCGAGTCATGGGAACACTATGTCGCAAGCTATTAATACGGCCTTTTTAACGCCCTACAACACTATTTAGCCGGGTAGACTTTAAGGCTACCGGTGCAGCAATGCTGCAAATATTAGAAAAGCGAATGTCATGAAAATACACCAGCAAACACCGAGGCTAGCTAACCGGCGCTGGGCTTCGTTGTATTCCCCACTTTGACACTCGCCCACTGGCCAAACAGAGCCAGGGCGCTTGCTTGCTTGCTTGCTAGCTAGAAAGCTAAAGCAGTTTTTCTAGGATTCATCGGTTTTTATCGGTATGTACCCAATCCACCGAGTTACACTGTCACATCAACTCTAAACCATGCACCGTACCATAAGGTTTGCGTACCTTACATCATATTTTTGGCGTGATGGGCGATTACCAACGCAGCGCATATAAACCTCGAAACCTTGGGTCCGTTATCGGACGGGCGAACGAGCCCGGTCGCTGCTGGAGCGTGATTATCGTTATTATGCTCTCGTTTATCTTGCATTTTCGCACTTCTTCCACAATAATTTATGGACAAGATATTGGGGGGTCTGGACCGGAGCATCACTCTCTGATACAAGGCTTGAGAGCCGAGGAAGACTGAAGGAAGGAAACCGCCAATCGCTCGTCCTGCGTTAGCATAGGCGGATGCGCCTGTTTCCATTAACAGAGACCAAATTGGCGTTGTGCTCCGAAATAGGTGTTATCATGACAAAAGATGACACATGCATTGGTAAACCTATTTGAAAACTGTGGAGTAACTGTTCGCGAGGGTTGGTTGTCCCAGATGTTGCGGGGAAAAGATAGGACGCACATGAGAAAGGGTCTGTGTCCGATAATGGGCGCATTTAGTTGTATTGGTACTAACCAGGCTAAGCTAGCTAAACAGCTAAGTGAGGTAATGTTAGCTACCCAGTTAGCTCTCTGCGACACGATTCTCATCGCTGAGGGAAACCACCAACAAATGTAACCTGCTCGGCGATATTCCAGCATCGACCCAACAACAGACAGACTCATCCTAACCAGGAAAATTACAGACAGCTTCAGTGAAACACAAGACTAAAATGTTAGTTAATGTTAAGTTAATCACCGCATCGCTCACCAGCTCTGGGCATCCACCCTCTTGACAGCGAATCCCCTGTCTGTATGACCAGCCAGTGTCAAATCAGCTACACTCCAAAAACAACACTTCCGGTCATAACCTTCACAATAAAATCGCTTCCGACGAGCATGTGTTGCAACGTTTTTTGAATAATACAGCGAACTGGCGTAAATACATCAAACATGTTTTGGTTTGTGTGCTTACAATGAAAATGTAACGTCATTCGCTTTCCCTGAAGTTACATATTATTCGCTTTTATTTTATAAGCAAAATGACTCAACTTCCGTTATGGGTCTGGCTACTGCCTGTCTCTGGTTAGCTTGACGAATCTTTCTGTGAGCACAGCGGGCGAGACTTTTCTCTGTTTAATCTGAGGGGCGCTGTTTCGCTGAGACGCGGCAAAAGTTGACACCCAATGCCAAACTAATCCAGATAAATATCACTCACACATCATTACCGCCGGAAGCTTAATGTGAGATGTTTCTTTTGAGGCAGCTCTATCGTCTGTGTGAGAGGGCTGCTGCCTCAGAAGCTTTCGAGAATAGTATGCTGATCACATTCATGAAGTCCATATGCCTCCAACAGTAACTTGTGGACTTTATCGCCCCCAGGTGGCCGTTTTCAGGTATTGAACATAGGATGTAATATTATCTATCAAACACTAGGGGGTGAGAAAACCTCATTGTTGTTGTTTTTCTTTCTTTTCTCTTTTTCTAGGTCTTCTTCTTTCTAGGTCTCTATTCCCTGCGTATTCTGTGGAACAGCTCGCTATTTTCTCTAATTATAGCTACAGTTATTGGTATTTGGTATTTATCTGTAGTCTAACTTTGTAATCCTAGCTCCACATTTTAAGCTTATTATCTCTTTTGTGCACATTTTAGACCGGTTTCAATCTATTTTAGACTTACTAAGGTGTACTTAAGGATTTTTACCTGGTTTGTATTGTATGTTATGTTATGTGTTGCCGTGACGCTTTTATGCTAATGAAGTTCCTGACAGAAAAATAAAGGTCTTTGAAGTTTAACTTGAAGTAATCATATATGGAATATAAAATATAAACCTTTTTTAATTGATTCTGTCATTGATCCAAAAATATATTAATTATGCAATGAAGGTTCAGTTGGAATATATGACTCTACAAAGAAATGATCTGAAAAATTTCATTACAAAATACATTTTAAAAGTCTTCCTGCCTGGTTCTAGTGCCTTGAACCTGGTTCTTATTTCTTGAACAAATCTTTTCATGTGATATTCACAGAAATGGGCTGCCTTTATTGACAGGTGGTTGTGGCTTTGACTGTTGGACCCCATGCCATTCCACTCAATATAACCTGCTACAAAAGAGCATTAGCTAATTAAATCTTTATGCACGTGTATATGGTTATTCAATAAGAACACAAGGTATATCCACTACTGTCTGCAATGTAAATCTCTTGCTAATGTAGCACATGTAAGACTACTACCAGAGTGCAAATGTTTTTTTCTAAGGTGACCTCCAGTGGCAGACCTTAACACAGATATTAAGGCAATACTCTCATGCAAAGAGAATTACAGTGAGTGCAGCAGTAGACTAAGCATAAATACTGTAATTACCAACATTACAAATAGTACAAGCAGATGTGACATTTAAGCAGACCTCTGAAGTAAACTCTCTGGAGAACATCGTGTGCTGCTGTGCGGATGACCCACCACTATCAACATGCACTGGGGTGCTGTGGGAAAGCAGGGAGGTGTGGCATGCACCAGCCCTGAATATAGTGTCACTTGTAGGAGGGGCAAGTGTGGCACCGGAGTGGATGCCCTTCAAAAGGCTCTGTCCCTGACCTGCTCGGTCCCACTCAGCCAGGCTAGTTGAGCACGACGGACCACGGCAAGCTCCTCTCGACAACATGGGACTCACACACGACCCCAACTTCCAGAAGCTGCAGCATTGGTACACAGCCCATGCCTTGAACCTCAACATGAGGCATATGTTCGATGCTGACAAGGAGAGGTTCAGCAAGTTCAGGTATTCATCCTGTTCAAACTTGCATCACATTTTGTCTGTAAATGTGCACTATGTTGAATGTATTTGTATTCACTGCACCATTCAACGGTGCAATATGTAAGATAATAGCTACTGTGTATGTACTCAAATCAACATCTCCACTTGTGCATGCTGTGTCAACTATATTAGGGCAAAAGGGCATTGGGAGAAAAACTGCATTCTCTTCACTTGTGAGTGCATTCAGTATATATGATTTGAGAATAAGCACACCAAAGCCCATTTAAGACCATTTGACCCATTAAAAAAGTGTTAACTATATGCTGGATTTACATTCATATCAATTCCTGGACAAGCTCAAAGAAATACCTAAACAGCCTATGTACAGCACCATTTCCTAATAATGTAGTTGCAAACTAGTTTCTGAACTACCACTGAAATTTGAATGTATCACAGGATCATATTACAACAGGCTGGCATACTGCCTAAGCAGTGTCACTCTTATGTTTTCATTCACTGTCACAGTCTTTCCATTGTCTTCAGTCTGCTTACGTCACTGATGCCTTTCTGTGTTTGGGCAGCACAACTCTGAAGACGGAAGATGGCGACATTCTGCTGGATTACTCCAAGAATCTCATCACCGATGAAGTCATGAAGATGTTGGTTGATCTGGTAAAGTCCTGTCCACCAAAATGATTCACATTATTTCAGATATCTAGAGCTGATGTTGGCAGCCGTCCATCATGGCTGAGTTGAAGTCTTATCATTTTTTCAGAGCAGCAAGTGTGCATTTATTGAACATATGATGTTAATAGCATCATATGTCATCAAATGCACACCAGTGGAATATATTATACTGTTTGATGAATATGATCATTATTTAGGTTTACATTTTGGCGATTTAGTTTATTCTGTGATCAGCGAATGTATGTGTTTGTAATCTCATACTAGGCCAAGTCAAGAGGAGTGGAGGCTGCCAGGGAGAAGATGTTCTCTGGAGAGAAGATCAACTTCACTGAGGTGCACATTTTTAATCCAATTTCAGCTGTAACTAGACTTGCAATGATGTTTACCCTTAGACATTTATCTTGGTGGAGTGAACAGACCTCTGAGACTGCCTTCACGCCATGTGACACAAAATCTTGTCACACATGAAATTGTTTTTGGCAGAGGTGCTAATCCATGGAAAACGTCTGCTCACATTTTAGCCACTGCAGTGACAAAATAAGAAGCAGAAGAAGGCCTGACACTTTTCTATGTATCACATCTGCAGTGATCCTGACCTAAATGATAGATTTTCTTTTTAGCTGACACTATAACATCAACACTAAAAGCATTCTATTCCTCTGTTGTTGACAGGATATTGAATTTAGTTTTTTGGCATTTTGTAGAATAGTAGGAGATGCCTAAATTCCTAGATGAGCAACCACAATAATCATTTAATAATTTGCTTGCTCTTTTAAAATTTGTATCACCAAGGCTGTAAGCAGCCAACAGTAAATAGTGCAAAGGATCAAGTGTTGATACATGTGTGTATTATCTCTCTCTGTCTTTGAAGGGCCGTGCTGTGCTCCATGTGGCTCTGAGGAATCGCTCCAACACTCCCATCATGGTTGGTGGCAAGGATGTGATGCCAGAAGTCAACAAGGTTCTGGAGAAAATGAAGGGCTTCTGTCATGTGAGTGGAGCATGAGATAGACACAAGTTTATTATCATATTTTTTTCATCCACTGCCATGAAACATGTTGCTTAAATATCCAGTGTTTTCATGAGTTAAATAATCTATCTTGTGACAGGTTACATGCAGCTGTCAGCAATTTGAATCCAAATTGAGTTAATGCTGATAGTGATTGTGTTTATCCATTTCCATTTTGTTGTGTAACACAGAGAGTTCGCAGCGGTGAGTGGAAGGGCTACACAGGAAAAGCCATTACAGATGTTGTCAATGTCGGCATCGGAGGATCTGACCTTGTGAGTGCACACATGATGCATTTTTGTGGAAGAATGGTTTCATCATACATTTGACTGAAACTGAAAAGCCCCAAATAGGCATTACACAGCTGTATATATGTTCAGACCAACAACTCCCTTATTTAGTACATCTCAAAATCCACTTTCATCTCCACCACAACAGATATTCCAAATCGCTTCCCTGACTGTCCTACTATTCTCATATGGACTCAAAGACACATATACACACACCTATGCATACACCTAGAGACACAGCTTCTGGTCACATTGTGTTGAAATTTGCAATAATGTTTTTTCCCCCTTTTTATTTTTTGCTGCTCTCTAAAGAATTCTTTAACTTTATAATGAGCCTGTTTGTTTGTCTAAATAACTTTACTTTGAAATGACTTGAATTTTAGGGCCCACTCATGGTCACTGAAGCTCTGAAGCCTTACTCAAAGGGCGGGCCCCATGTGTGGTTCGTGTCCAACATTGATGGGACCCACATCGCCAAAACCCTGGCTAAACTCAATGCTGAGACAACTCTCTTCATCGTTGCATCCAAGGTGACAAATGTTGCATGCTGCACCAGAATAAAGGAAAAGACGTCTTAAAAGGTTTTACATCTTAGGATGAAGCATGTTCTACTTCACTAGCCATCAAACCACATCAGTTGCTTACACATTCACTTTATCCTGTAGTTAGTAACATGTGACAGCCCGGTCTAGACCTTGCATCCTTTGTAATATGTAGTTTCCATTCAAGCAGAGAAACCTGGTTGTGTTGCAAGGTCGTAAACAATGTCACACTCCTCCAAGGAGTTCAAGCCAGCGTTACATCAGCCAGTATTCATTTCTGAATGTTTTTTATATCAGCCTTCCAGCCTTGGCACACAGAGGTGGCGGGGTCAGCCGGTCCTCAAGGGAAATGAGTGGTCACTCCAAAATGATATAGTATAGGACATTTTAGGCATAGGATATAGTTTAGGATATTTTGATTATTTACATTCCATTAGTCAGTATCAAAAATGGACAGTTCTGTCCTCAAAAACAGCTATTCAGCTACATAAGTCTTGTTATGGTTGTTATGGTTACGATGTGCAACATCTTCAATATTTTCAAGGGGGCAATGTTTTGTAAGTGTGTAAGACATTTTTTTAAAGGAACACGTCACCGGAGATATGTTCTTTTTTTAAGACGTTTTCTACTTATCTAACCGTCCAGATACTTTCTGTGTGATCTGCTAGATTTCCAGTCTGCCATCATCTTCCCTGTCTCCCTTCACCCCATACAATGGGACGGTATGGGTATTTGTTTGTGGCGCTCAAAGCATTTAAGATTTACATGTGGAAAAACTCAACAACATCAACTCTTTCAAAAAACAATGACAAGGATACCAGACATAATGCACAGTTTTGGGGGGGTGTGAAGATTTTTGTTGGGAACTATTTCCTGTGGAAGAACACCAGCAAAATGTATCTATACACCTCTAATTTGCGCTCACTGGAAACCTCACCAAATCATACAGAAACTAAACGGGTGGACAGACTTCACTAGTCGTAACTGGGAAAATATCGTTTGTGTTTTTGGACAAACAGTTCCTTTGAATTAGAGGATTCCTCATTTTGGATAGGGGAACTGTTCAGTTTTGTTAATGCACTTTTTGTAGGCAACAAGCTGTACTGAAATTCCTTATCCAGCTGCATCTACCTCTTTCTCATTGTCCCTCGGCAGACATTCACCACCCAAGAGACCATTACCAATGCTGAGTCTGCCAAGGAGTGGTTCCTCGAGCATGCAAAGGACGTGAGTACCCAGTTGCCTAAAACAGCGGCACAGCATTGCTATTGTATTATATTCATATCCATCTCTTAACGTCTCCTCTCCCTGCTTCCACAGAAAGCTGCTGTTGCCAAGCACTTTGTGGCACTCTCCACTAACGGCGTAAGTTTATGTTGTGTTCATTCACAAGGACCTATTACAAAGCAAATGTTTGATCTGTGTTCAGGAATCTAATTACAGTTCATCCCGCCTTTGTCTCTGTCTCTTCCCCAGCCCAAAGTGAAGGACTTCGGCATTGACACAGAGAACATGTTTGAGTTCTGGGATGTGAGTGCTCTTTAAGCTGTGATGCACACTGTGTGCAGCAGGTCCTGTCTGCAACCCCGGGCTGTGATGGGGCCTTAGGCAATGGCTATAAATAAGTTAGACTTTTGACCTGTGAAGTAGGTGGAATGGACGGTCTGGTCAGCAGCTGCTGGGTAATCAGAAGCCTCTCTCTTCAGCTCTGCCCTGAGAAGTATGTTATTATTGGTAGCGACCTTCTCTCTTGCAGAGGTTACTGTAAAGCCTGGGCTGCATCAAAGGTCAGGGAGCTACATTTAGTTACATTGTTGGTATTTAAAGGGTAACTCTGCCCTAATATGCCAGTTATGTCACAGAAAATTGGCTGCTTGCAGAAGTTTTGCTCTTGTTTCATGTACAGTGTGTGTTACAGGTGGCATTCCCAGAGGCTCTTGTGTCACTTTCTTTAGCCTGCTCTTTAGTGAGAAAAAAAAAAAAAGAAGTATCAGGACTTCTGCAAAAGGTCCTAAATTTATGTTTTGCAGAACAGTTTCATACAAGCCATCATATGAAACTATTCTTTTAACTATTTTTACCTTTTTCATTTATTTTACACCAGCTCATTTTGTTTTGCAGTGGGTTGGCGGTCGTTTCTCCTTGTGGTCTGCAATTGGAATGGCCATTGCCCTGCACATTGGTATGTACAGTAGATACACACCTTATTTTGCAGTCATCTAAATCAATCTATTCATAGTTCCTTTCATGCTATAAAATCATTTCAATCAATCTGGCAATCTGTCAATCAATCAGAATCATAAATGTTCACACATTTGTCTTGCTGTGATTCATGCTGAGACATGCTGAGAATTTACGCCTCATCACATGCACATCACAGGACATCACATACAGGGCAGAGGGACAGTAGACTGTAAATATCACTCTGATTTGTATTGATTCAGTCACATCCACCAGTTCCATCGTTTCACTGTTCTGTCAGTCAGTTGATTTTTCTGTCGCCTGTCCCCTCTCCTCATCAGGCTTCGACAACTTTGAGAAGCTTCTCTCAGGCGCTCACTGGATGGTAGGTACTCCAGGGTGAGATCACTGTATGCGTTTTGTGTGGGTTGTGTAAGACTACGGCATCTGCTGCAGATTTACACTTGCCACAGCAGGATACAGGATATGTGAATGTGTGTAAATGTGACATCAAACCCTCCTCTGCAGGACAACCACTTCCGCACTGCCCCTCTGGATAAGAACGCTCCCGTCCTGCTGGCTCTGCTGGGGATCTGGTACAACAACTTCTTCCACGCTGAAACCCACGCAATGCTGCCCTATGACCAGTACATGCACCGCTTCACCGCCTATTTCCAACAGGTCCGTCTCATGCACGTCTCTGCGAATAGCCAAGGGACACAAAAGAATCATTCAAGACATAAAGGGAGAATACACCCAAAAATCAGTTAACACATACAGATCCTGGACAGTGTTGATGTGTGAGAAAATGAACAAATCTCTCTCCAGCAAGAAAGAAATCTAATAGCAATTTCACAGAGCAAAATAAAAACAGAAATGAAATAAAATGAAAAAAAAATAATAAAAAAAAGTTCCATCAAAGATAGCAAAATCATGAATATTTCATAAAAGAAAATCTATGACAGTTTATTTTAAGAAACGATTCAAAAGATGATGCTGAAAGAGCTTGCTCAGTGTGCTCAGGCAGGGTGCTCCACATTCCCTGACTTTGTGGATACAGTCACAGTATGAAGGACTTTAAAGGGATGCAGACATGTTGATTATTTTATGACATTACAATAAAACACTTCAGTTGGGTGTTAAAGCGATAAAAACAATAGCAATTATGTTTTGAGGCTAATTTGCACTTGAAACACCTGCTGTAACAATAATTATCGAAGCGTATGCATTTCCAGTATTGATCCATGCTTGCACAGAGAGGTACTGAAGAGTGTTATTCCCATAGGGTGACATGGAGTCCAATGGAAAGTACATCACTAACCAGGGGTCACGTGTGAACTACCACACTGGACCAATTGTCTGGGGAGAGCCAGGAACAAACGGACAGCATGCCTTCTACCAGCTCATCCATCAAGGTATCATTACCAAAAATTCACGATTCAGTGTCTACAAACCAGAGGGCATTCAGCAAGTTACATCAAGTTCAGCTAAATTGAAAATTAAATAGAAGTGTGCATTCATAGACTCCCAAGCCACATATTTTTTGACTGTTGGGAAACTAAACCCAGCATCTACTTGTATTTTTCATTTGCCACATTTTTAGCTATGATTTTTTCATAGTTTGTTGTGTTGACTGTCAGAAGTAAAGATCCCAGATTGCCTATATGCATGTGCAGAGCAAATGAGTAACTAATGCGGTCCAACTGTGTTCAACACAGGAACTCGCATGGTGCCTGCTGACTTCCTCATCCCAGCCCAGACCCATCACCCCATCAGAAACAGCCTGCACCACAAGGTACTGTTGCATAATACTGGATAGTCTTACAGAATAATCTACCTAAACCACTGTTTCATGGCATTTAGGTGTGGACTAGTAGTCTAGTGTGTACACAGGTATATGGGCATCCTCACCTCTTCACCTCACCTCACATTTCAGAAATCATTTTATGAGCCATGGGGGGGTCTTTGGTCCCTGAATTGAAAGCTTCTGTCCCAAATAACTTTAAGTGTGATCATGCCAGTAATACAAATTCATGTTTGAATTATCCAGAAGAACATGCATGTATACTTTGAAAACTTGGATGGCCTGGTGGAAATAGACACCATGTCTCAACTAGAAGGTCATGGGTCACTGTGTCTGAGGCCGTGTGTATCTGATGTGGCTGCAGATTCTGCTGGCCAACTTCCTGGCCCAGACAGAAGCTCTCATGACCGGCAAGACCACAGAGGAAGCCAGGAAGGAGCTGGAGGCCAGTGGCCTGAGTGGAGAGGCTCTGGAGAAGATCCTCCCACACAAAGTAAGTCAAGACAAGGCAAATATGAATTCTAAACACCCTGAGGACAGCAGCGGTCCTCTGTGGTGTTGGTCAGTATAACAACACATAAAGGAAATGTTTTTCACAATGAAAGATTTCAGATCTGTTTCATATTTAGACATATATCAGATATGTATACAGCGGTATACATTTTAAAATATATTTATGTCAAGTCTTGATCTAGCCCTTTACTGTACGCATGTATCCATAATGCTGTAAAGTGTACAGCTGTAACTACAATTACATGCAACTTTTTTTTTTTACTTGACTTTCATTTCTATTATTATATTGTGTCACTTGTTCTGATATGTGTTGTGTCTGGAGGATCTTTGAGTTTATTTCACTCTGCCTTGGTGCACTTGATAATTTAATATTGAATTTAACAATACTAGCCTCTCATGTTACTCTTGCAAAGCAAATTATATACTTGGTGTGTGAGATAAGTGTACATTAAGTGCAAATAGCAGAGCACATGTACTTATTTAAGGGGTTACTGCCCCCTAGTGGCCATAATTATGTCACATATGCATAACAATCCAAACTTGAATCCAAGGATGAATAAACTGATGATGATCAGTTATTGTGAGATGACTCACTATTTATTTACTCTGTTTATTCTATTTGTAATTCTGTTTATTTAATCAAGGTCTTCCAAGGAAACAGGCCAACCAACTCGATCATCTTCAAGAAACTGACACCTCACACTCTCGGAGCACTTATTGGTGAGAGCAAACCTCGGATCACACAACTTGCACCCAGTGATGCTGTGTTCAGGTTTATGAATTGAAATAGAAGTGGTATTATTAGTAGCATTTTATTGATCCCACAGTTGGTAATTCCGCCCCAAGCGACACAATGCACAGATGAAAGTGCAATCAGTACAATCAACCACTTCACCGTCTTTGAGGACAGTTCTTTGTTGTATTAACGACTCTTTTCCATTGTTTTACAGCGATGTATGAACACAAAATCTTTGTCCAGGGTGTAATGTGGGAGATCAACAGCTTTGACCAGTGGGGGTGAGTAAAACACTGACTGAGATCAGATGTTTCTGTCATTGTCCACATCCATTTGCCCTTCTTCAGATCTAGTCAAGGAAAACTCTTGACAAATGCACCTTTTTTTCTCACAATTTTTACTCATCTTTATGTTTTCTCTGCCTCTCTGCATCACAATTCCTACAAATATGTCCATGGACTATTTTAGTACACAAATATCTACAGTTTAAGAAAAAAAAAAAAGACTTGCGAAATGATTTCTGACATGAAAGCAAAATTAAAAGCATTTAGGTGTTTGAGAGTGAACTTGTTTATTTCTGATTAAACCCTGTACATTTCCTGTTAATATCCAATAAACTCAGCCTATTCTTGCTCTTATGATTCCTCTGTGTTTGTCTGCATTGCTTCTCCCTCCACATCAGAGTCGAACTGGGCAAACAGCTGGCAAAGAAGATTGAGCCTGAGCTCAAGGACAAGACAGAAGTTCACTCCCACGATGCCTCCACCAATGGACTCATCAACTTCCTGAAGAAAAACTTTGCCTAAGAAGCTCCAACAACGTCCAGCACTACCCACCTCATCAGCTCACGAGTGTGTCCTAGCTGCAGGAGACTCACAGAAGCAGCTGGTCACTCCCACGCAGTTGAGCAGAAGCACTTTTTATGTTTATACTATCATTATGAGTACCGTGACTGTCTACAGTGCCATCTTTTCTATGTTTGTGAGTTTACCACTGTGAAGGGAAAAGCTGCTGTGTTTGAGCACCGTGGAAGGAGGTGGGGTGAATATGATCTCACTCACCTCGCCACCGTCAGAGGAATGTAGCTTTTGGAATAAATCTCTTTACACAAAGTCAGTGTCTGTGTTGTTTTCTGGCTGACGCCTTCCCCTATGGACAACATTTACACTGTGATCTGAGTACACACTGAGCAAGAAAGAGAACACACACAATATAACAAGATAATCTATCTCTGGGTGTGGAAAGAAAATGTATCACAGTCTTTCCTCCTTCAACAGCAGCCACTGCCCTTGAATAAGCCCTTTTTAAGCGGTAGAGGCTGCAGTGAGGCTGCTCAGTGTGCAGCAACAGAGGAGTGTGGTTGTTCTGGTTGTATGAGTGAATGGATGTAACGGTATGAACGTGCCGATGGAGTGAAAAAAAAAAACATGCATTCTCAGCGGAAACCTTTACTAAATAAAGGTAAAAGAAGACATGAATAACTAACGAAAATGTGCGTGGTTGACTATCTGTAAGCAACAGGTCACTAGATGGCATTAGAGTGCCAGATATATTTGGTGGAGCCCAAATGAGCTACTCAGTAATCTACTATTTATTCAGTGGAACATAGGGTCAAAGGTCAGTCCATCTGCTCTGTTCCCTCCCCACAAATCCCCAGACATCACAGCATCCATTTAGAGAGCCAAACAAACACCAGACCAAAACAGCATCTGGAAAACTTCATGTGACCAACCATTCCTCACTGTCAATCCGTGCGCCTAATCATCATTAAACGTTTGTTTGTTGTATGTTTAAAGTCTTCAAGATAAGGCCGTCTGTGAGTTCATGATGGTACATCAAATATCATAAGGGTACAGGAAAACAACAGATCACACAATACAGCAACACCTTTAACCATATTACTCTGAACGAGGCAGACACGCACATATTTCGTCTCTTCCTTGTCAAAACTGCCGCTGGGTACAATTACTGAGTGTGCATGAGGACAAACAGAAAGTAAAAAAAAAAATAAAAAAAAATACCAGACTCTAGACGCGGCTGGCTTTTCAATGCTGTTGCCAGGCAACAATACTTTACTTCAAACATAACTTGGCCTTTTTATTTCTGGCTCTGAAACAAGATAGAGAACAAAGTGAATTTGGCTAAGGATAGAAACCCTGCTAATTGACATGTTCAGGATGATTAACAGTAGGCATGTTGCAAACTATTGGCAAAGGGCCCTCCTGTTCAAAGAACATACTGTTTCATATTTCATTATACCACCAATGCAACACTGATTTTCAAGTATTGGCTTCATTCCAAAGTGCTATGCATCTGTATTTGAAATTAAATAAATAAATGAAATAACATTCTCTGATGTTGACGATTTACAAAAAAAAAAAAAAAAAAAAAAAAACAA